>JAQGBW010000830.1:0-33266 GCA_034698625.1 Julus scanicus | reverse complement strand
GTTTTCGACAATACAACAACACTAAGATTAATGGAAACATGATAGAATTTGTATTAGTTATGTAAATGCAGTTTGTTAACGTTGCCCCATTTAGCAATTGAATGATATGAACGCTTGCAAAAAGTTACAAATTTTAATTAAAAAAGCAAAAGGTTGACACCGCTTATCTTATCAAATAATTTTAAGCAATTACTCAAATTGCATTAGCTGATTGGTTAGTACTTGTCCATCGCTACACAGCATGATCAGCAGTGGTGAACCTATTACCGATGTTGTCAATAACAACAAGAAAAAAGTAATTTTCCTTACTTATAATTTTATTTATTAAAAACCATGCATGTTTTTCCCTCATATGTAAGGCCTTTATTAAAAATGCATAAGATTTATCAAACACCGGCTTTCCAGATGCGAAGAAAAAAAAATCGTATGTATATATGGGTAAAGTTTTTAACAACAAACCACTCTAAAGCTACGTATCCACCAAAAGAAATATAACCATAAACATCAAACATACACAAAAAACACTAAAACATTGTTTTCAGCATGTTTTTCCAAACATGTGTGGGAAATTCCTTTGATCCGGACCGCCTCTCGAGCGATCGCTACGACACATCAAAAAACATCAAAATGTGGGGGGAAAACATATGTTTTCCCCACATTGTTCACAAACACTTCTGGACACATCAATGTTTGTAAGTGTATGTTTGTTGTGTATGTTTTTTGTGTGGTAAGTTTCTTTTGGTGGATACCCACCTTTATGGTACAGACATTTGCTTATTATGAATAATTCATTTCCCATAGAAAACTTTCTGCAATCGTGAGCTATATATGCATCGTTTAAAAATCTAAGCCTAGGTTGCGTTATTTATTCCTCAGACTTAAAATTCCGTTATAAGTTGTTTTTTTATGAAAGAGGAAATTGATTAAACCCATGAGGAAGCAACTCATGATTAATTCACTGTCTTTATATGCGTTGCTTATGGCACAAAGCTTAGTAAATTAATTTCAGTTTGCACCGTCTGTGAAATCCACGTTTAAAACCGATTTCGCGAAAATAAAACGCCGAATAGTCTGCAATGCAATAAATTAATTTTCATTTATCTACAAGTGCGGTTGATAGAGAAAGCAATTTGTTGATGGGCAGTTTTTTACGTGATAACGCGTATTGTTATATATTGCATCGAGTTAACAAGGCGTTTGTCTGGCAGAACAGGTTAGACCATTCCATTAATTGCTTTTCTAACATTTAACATTTTAGATGGGCAGTTTATAGTCTGGAATACACTGTACTATATATATATAGGGATGGAGTTGATACCAGTATTTTCTTTTCCATATATGTATTTAAGGAGCAGCGTAAATAAGCATTCCACGGATACGTTAATGAACTTCCTCTTCACTTCCATTATTCTTATCATTCAAACAACTAGACTCGATTGTTTCAGACACTTGGGTGAGTGGAGATTGCCATTTGGGCACGCATGCATTGGTTTACACGCTTTATTGTTAAAACAATGACGGGTTCAAACCCATTCGTTGTGCGTTGTTCCGGTTTAATTTCTTACGAGTATGAATTTCTGGAAAAAATTGTTGTTTCAGGGCCCGGTCATCGATGCTTTATAATGTGTCCATTAAGGCATAGATTTCTTATAGTTACAAATTTTCTACAACTTTTTTGTCATTTGGATGCTTTTTTTTATGAAAAAGCTTGCTCACGGCCCTGGAAATCACATCCAAAAACGTGTTTCTATTTAGACTTGCAGTACGTAGATTGTGGGGAAATGCTTCTTAAATTATTGGACAAAAGCAATGGCAGGTCACGTAGAAAACGAGGAATACATTCAAATTTTATAACGTTATTTTTGGACGTGCAAGGGACAATTTTGCTCAGATTTGCTTGCAACACATGTATACACCTTGAATTTGCTCATTGTCACCAGAAAATTCACAGTAATTTTAAAAGTAGAAATGTACTTTTTATTTATACTAGGTGTAAACCTATTAACTATTGTCACACCAAAGTAGGTAGTATATAGTCTACTGTATATACATGAATAATAGATTATGCATTAGTTTCATTTTTAGCCTTTTTTGGCAAAGTCAGTGTAAACTACGCCCATTCCATCTAAATATCCACTGCATCTACAGCTGCAGCATTTCCTTTTGGTATTTTTATCAATTAACAGTAGTTGGTTGCCGATTGCCTTTTGAATAAAAATGTTCCAAATGCACTGTATGGACACATCATCCAGTTTAAAAATGTAGGTCAGGCTCATAAGTTCATGAATTAACGGCATCTCAGCAACTGATTTTGCATTATAATGATGTAGATAAATCATAAGTTCCAAGTGGGCAAAGTAATGGTATACACTGCCCTGTTTGTCAAGGGATTTTGGATTAAAAAAGTCGAGATAAGAAGCTGATTAAATTAACCCCGTTGTCATGGTGTGGTATTATAACCATCACCTTGTTCACGCTAACCTTGGTTTTGATCTCGAATGAAATCTTAATAACGCGAGATGAAATGTGTTATTCATAATCGAGTTACTAAATGATAATTAACACTAATTGATATTCTAGCCTGGAAAGATAAAAAACTAGGCGTCCTGATTTTATCAGATGAAGCTACTAGTTCTCTATAACAATCAACTTATTCAACACTATTTTATAAACAATACCCATGAAGCTATAAGTGTTGTAGGCAGGCCATGGGCTTATTTGTCAACAAACAATATGTGTGGACTAAAGCGGTTGTCTTTTAATGAAAACAAAATTCACAGATAGTTAATCAATAATATGTATTGAACTGATTTCGTCGTCATTTGTAAACAGAATTCTTATTAAATGTCCTTTGATTTCAATCATTTCTTTCCTAAGGCTGGTTAAGCTGGGTATTGCATAACTGAAACCAAAGTGCCATCAGTCAAATTTAGATTGCTCCAGTATTACGGCGGCCAAGTGGAAGTCACTTAGACACTGTCTCATAAATTACAAGCTTAATAAATGCAAGAATAAGATCTCGTACGAATAAGAGCTTCATGTAGATTTAATAACACGCTATTAAACATTAAAAAGGCATAAATCCTGGTCAGCGATTAAGTTTGTCACTAGTAGTTGTAATATGCGTTTGTCTGCTTAAGGCGACGACTTGTAGTTCATACTTGATACTTGTCTTTTCTTTCTGTTTGCCATAAACATCTCTTCTGGTTTTATTATATTTGAGCTTCATCATTGCTGACACTTAAATGGATTTTCTTCAAATGTGCATATCAGCATTAAATCTCGTCATACATTTTAAAATGCTGACTCTTTTGGCTACCGCGAAATGAAACCCGCCTGCTCTCGGATTTTGAAAGAAGGATTCAGAGATTGCTTTTTGCCTTTCTATAGGACTTGAAAATGGTTGAATAAAATTTTCAACTTTTTCCTCTGTCATATGGATAAATAGCAGATTTTCATTCTTGTATCATTTACATCTGAAAGTTCTGCTTTATTGCCTCGCACTGTATAATACTTGATATTGAACTGACAAAGTAATGAGAATTTGATCAAAACGAGTATGAGTATAGAGCCTGGAGTGAATTCTAGTACTTTGCTTTGCCATAATCATGTACTGTGTATGTATAGAATTATCTTCTTGTGCGTGGTATAAGGTTATTCTGAAGATTTTATCTTTGCCAACTGGTTTTGAAAAATATTTACCAAAAGCAAAACCTTAAACCAGTTTTCTTTACATACTGATATTTTCCACTATCCACTAACATCACCAGCATTGCTTTTTACAAGATTGATATGCATATTTTCATTGAATGGAAATAATATTCCATGGCTATGAACAACTCCGTCAAAAGTAATTAAAGTTGATTGTTTAGAGCCAAAGATTCGGTCAATTTTAATGCACAACATTTGTGTTAAAGTTGCAATTCCAAGTGAACCTGAACGCGTTTGTGATCTTTAAATTTAGAAAATCTATGGAAATGCTTTCACGCAGTGGATTTTGAAGCTTGTTTAGATTTCTCTTGCAGCAAAAAGGATCAGCATATCTGACATTCAGGTTCAGCAAATTCGCATAAACAAGGTGGCATATGCAGAGTGAATACCAACAGATGTAGGCAAGAAACTTGTTTCAATTTGAATTGATTTTTTTGTGTGCTTTAGCCAATGTTACGACTGGGATATTACTTGAGGAACCAAGATGTTGCACATTGATTTTACATGCCCTATTGTGTAAACCACATTATCCGTTGGACTTAATCGGAGAATCCATTTTTCTAACGGATATAATTATTATTAAAATATTGCTAATTTTGGCCACTTTGCTGAAAAGGTCTCAATGTGAGTCATGGAACTCGATGTGTTACCATGTGTTATACAAAATGTTATATCCAAATTTAGCAATATATTGCTCTTCTTTTATTGACGCTTTGTAAATATCTCAACGATGCGACGTCGACAATAGTTTTGTATTTTTATGAAGTAGGTACCTATGCATGTGTAAATTCATTTTAGGAACCATGTGCTATTGTCAGAGTAATCGTTGTGCCGTGCTTTGCCCGACACTTTATAGCCATAAAAGCTCGTTTTCATAGGGATGTATGCTGCAGCTCAAATGTAATACCAAAATGTAACAATCAGGTATCAGGCCTAACGCGATTAATATAACTTTCATGGGACCTGAATTTAATTTAGCTTTACTATTAAATTCCAGTGAGATCATTTATATATATTTATCCTACGGAATAGATACTTGTTCATTTGCATAATTTAATGCTCGCTCATGTTATGAAATGTGTGCCAGCTCTAAATTTCCATAGATTTGGATATGCTAGAATAAAACCACGATCACATAGCCTAGTGTTGAACATAAAGCTTTGAAGGCAATAAAATCACGCTTTGAAAGCTTAAGGTGAAGCATTTGCTCAAAACTGAAAGTTTTACTTTTATTTCATGCAAAAGATATAATTTACATTCAAAGAAATTGTAGAAAAAAAATTCTTGAGGCTTTGCCAGGGTAAACTGTTAATGATTAAACTTTATTGCCAAAAGACTGCACATGTAAAATGTTGAAAATTACAGAAACAGCTAGGAACATTTTGTAGTTAATTCTGTTAAGATTTGTCCCATTATTTCTTCATACTGCATAAAATCCAGTTACTATGCTACTCACTACGCCCGTTATTAGAGGATCAATGTGAATTACCCTTGGAACGACACCACATGTGCAGGTTAATAAGATCAGTGATTATATTTGACAAGCCATGACGCATTTGGTTGACCTATACGCTTAATTCTCTTGTACTAGGCTAATGACTCGTACGCTCACATCTTTCGCCCTGAATCTAGTTTCTTGAGCAAAATTCAATAGTTTTGAGGATGGTGTCAGTGGGTCATGGGCTTCTTTCTCACCGACAGATATGCTGCAATGCCGTTGTTTCTTAGCTTTAGGTGCCTTTAGGAGTTGCACTGCTACGAAACTTCTTTAGTGCCCGATATACAACTGCAAGCTTTTGGCAAAGTCGTTGTCTTACTGCAGCATTTTTATAAAGCTTTTATGATTTTCAAGGAAGGACTATGTCCTTACCTGCATACGAATATGATGGCTACGCCCGCGCCATATCATTTCTGCTGCATTACACACTCTAAAAAGGGGCTGAAAATTCTCGTTTGCAGGTAATGGTTTTTAATGCGCATCACTGCAGTTGTATTTATAATACAGGGTGATGCATAATTTAGTATGCATTGTGATAATCATTGTCAGGGGAATAAACACTTCATTATTTTGGAATAACACATTTTTGAAACTTGTACAACTTTTAAAGTCTCTATCAGAATAGTTTAGTCTCATGTTTTACCATACCAATGATTTTGAACCTACTTTGTAAACACCTTTGTTGTTAATATCGAAAGAGATGAGTTAAAGCTGCTATGATATTTATAAGATCCAAATCAAATTATTTTATTTCTAAAAAAAAAATTATTAATAACACAAATGCATGCATTGACAAATTCCACTGCAAATGAATTAAAATTTGAATTACTGCAAAATATTTAAAGCAGTTAACCATCGCTAATAGTTTTGTTATTATAGAAACTTAATTTAAATTACCATACTTTTGAGAGATTTGTGACACAAAGTCATGGAATCACTTTTAGTATCAAAATAAACAAGAATTGAATTTTTCTTATTAGAAACATTGTAAAGGAAAATATCTTTCCTGCGCTACCCTCTAGCGAGAGAAAAGTATTTTCTTGTAGCTTCACATGCATGTAGTGGATAATGGATTTCTATCCAAGCATTGACTTTAACCCAAAGATGTCGTGCAGCCAATGCAATTTCGCTGCTGAATACTAAATGTCGAGAGAACCTATGATATAAGGTTCTGTTGGGTGCAAAATTTCCTATTTTATCGTCTTCTAGTTTATAAAGTGGTTCTCCTTGGTGAAGACAAATTGGTCATAAAGAGTTGAATTGCCCAACCAAGCACATTTCCTGATCACATGTTCGCTATAACAATCAAAGATGGTTTAAATGTGCACAGATACGCACTATGCGTGCAGCAAAAGGGCAGGATTTGATATTCATTTCCACTAATATAGAGTAGGATTAAATGGAATAGGATTTTTTTTTATTGTGAAAAAGAAATTAAGTTCTTGATGATGTTTTGCTTTTGTAGTTGCCGTGTGATAGAAATTTGCTGTTTGCTGCTGTTCTGATCTCAATTATTTCTTATGCTGAATCGTGTCATATATGCGACAGGACAAAATTTCTACCACGTTTTATAAATGCTGCAATGCGTTTTTCATCCGGTTTGATTAATGACGTTGGATTCAGGACTCGTTTGTTTACTGTACCATATCATATCCTCTGGGATAAGCATCCGGTGCTATCCATCGATTGCTGACGGTCAATATATCAGTTGGACCGTTGAAGCTATTCATCTAATAAACATTAAGATAATGGAAGGTTAACGTTAATGGAGCAGTAACAATAACATGTTATTATAAGTACTTCCTCCACTGATATTCACAATGCTATTCTTATTATTAAAAATATTAACGTTTAGTTCCTCATACATGACGTTAGGTAGGGGTGGTATAGCTTGTACACAAGAACATGTCCGAATTAAGATATGTCGATGTACGACAGACTTGATATTTCCTGACAATGCATTGTGTACTTCAACATTTTTCATCGGCGATTTATAACAGCAAGCGCTGCAGCAGGTCTTCCTGTGGATTCATGTTTTAACAGAAATTGGGAAAAATTGAAACTTTTATATTGAATTAAGCCAGCGAGAAAATTGCACTGTTGATGTCAAGTGGAGGGAACATTTTATTAACCCACTACAATGTATCTATTGTTTACAAGCTTGTGGTGGCTAGTCTATAGTGTTCATAGGTTAATGGTTTTGGTTTAGTGTTTCAAGGCGTATGACAGATGCGGTTTATTCCAAAAAAACATGATATATCTGTGATTGGTTTGTTGTAAACGCAGAAATTAGAAAGTTTTGCACAACCAAAAAAAACAAAACTTTCTATATTGACCGTATCAAATGTATTTTTTTTTTCTAATACAAAATTGATCAGTTTTATTTACTTTGTAAACATTAACAAAGGTTCGAGTTAACTCAAACGTTAAAGAGAAACCAAAGAAAATCCATAAAGGCAATCGTTTTCTAGTTCAGAGCATCGACAAATTGCTATTGATGTTTTAGAGAAAACCTTAAAGAAAACCCAAATCAAGTAGAGAAAACTACTGTCAATTTTAACGTTGAAGGAAATTGGGTAAACTGGCACGTAAGCGATGCTGAATTTGTATACGATTAAGTTACATCGCGAACTTTCAGAAAGTGATGAATTTGTTTATACGTACTTGCTGTATCTAACATGCTGCAATAAATTATATTTTTCCCATTTTTAACATACCAAGTGCTCAAGAAGCGTTTAGAAATTGGTGGTATATGATGATGGAACATAGCAACACAATACAATTTGTTACGCAACTCTTGCTTTTGGACAAGTGTAATGTCGACATAATACTATTTCTGAAATGCAGACTTATTCCATGTTGCGGTTTTAACATTTTTGTCAGCATTCTTTTGGTATTAAGTGTAATTTTTTTTTTCAAAAGATAGCGAAATGTGTTTTAGCATATTTGGAAGTATAGTTCTTTTACCTACAAAATTACTTGCATTTTGATGCCAGAACTAAGAAATTTCTTGAATCACAAAGAATCACACAAAGTGTATTCAATGATTCACAAATATTAATAGAAAATAACTTACTCCTAGCTGCTTTGACGGTTGTATAAGAAATGTCCACTTTATAAATTTTGGCAATTTTGCAATTTTTTCCTCAATAAAGCTACAACCGCTTAAGGATATGTGTGCGAGTACTTATGTAGATTTTTGTTTCCTGTTTTTCGTATAAGTATTCTGCATTCAGTTTACCATGCACCATAAACCTTTGCGCCTTGACCTTTGTCCATTCATCTGAATGTTTGAACGTCAAAGGAGTCGCACACACACCACTAAACACTAACCTTTTATATAAAGAGATATGCATCATACAAGCATGGTGTCGCATCGCATATGGCAATGATATGTATGGAATATAGTACGTACCAAAAGTTCGTTGCAGGTTACTACAGCATATATTTCTAAGCCTTTCAGTAACTTGTATCATTTGGTGTTTCCGCTATAAAAAATCTATAAAATGCGCATAGTTTACTAGAGAAATATCGGACTCTCTCATTTAAAGAAATTCACATGTATTGGAAATCAATAATGCTCCAGCGGAGTAGCCTACGGCGTTGTCAATCGTTTACAATCATCCATCAGTTGAAAACATTAAATTCTTTTAAGCCTGACAGCAATTTAACTTAAAAAAACCCTGACACGTCTCATAACCAACTTCCTTTTGAACGCACAATTGTAAAAGTTATATAAATCATCGCAATGAAGGAATATTTTATGCAAATGGATATTGATAACTTGTTTTTTTTTGGAAATAAGATTCTGAAAACTGATGTTTTATGTCAAGAAGTTTTTAGATTAAACTTTTACTGTAACGCAATAAGGTTTATGTGGCATGTGGGTGTTCATCGTGATATGCACATCTTTCACAAACAAAAATGAAATGTTGCGCATACAAATGTTATACGTGCAGTATAACCAACTGAAGTTCCTGTGTTCAAGCATGCATGGTTTATATACTTGTAATATGCATGCATGGATGTTATTTATTCATCGTTAAAAGAAAATTATTTGCCATTTCTATTCGAGCTAGAGATGTTTTTTACTTTATGGTATACTATATACCTTCAAAGCAATAATAGCAAATGATGAATATGCAATAAAATAGGAATATACACCCTAAGATGAGAGTACAAATGTGTATCATATTGTTAAAAAAAAAAACTAATGGGTAATCTGTACTGTTAATAAATATGATTGATGTAGTAATTGTTTATTGCAGTGTGAATGAAATTTTGACGGAAATTCATGAAATATAGAAATGAATTCATGTAAAACGTGTATGGTACTTCCTCTTTGAATATAAGGGAATTCTCGTTGCTTTATGAAACCTCATTTCGGTAGAATGGAAAGTCATGAAATTTTGCAACAGATTTCATAAAATACTGAACTAAGTTGCTGTACACAAATTTTTTCTACGATGAATATACTGTAAGGGAGTCAAGGGACCAAACTGGTTGCGTAACCGAATCCCATTTCGAGATTTTAAATATCGTGCTGTACATGAGAAATTCATGAAATTGTGAGAAAAAATTCATGAAACATGACGAAATGTCTAACTATGAATAAAAAAAGGTTATGAATTTATAAGAGAGCGTATAAGAGCACAACTTAAATAGTATTTTTGACTTTTCTCTATGCATAAACTTCTAGGCACCCATACACCGGCATATTGGTTATGAATATACTGTTCTACACATCATAACCGGCCTTACTAAAATGTTGTATACTTCGAAAACGATGTGTTTGTAATGCAAATTTTTCTAGCTTTACAACAAGCCCAACCACGGTGTATTTGCTTTATAAATTGAATAATCAATCTCACGAGATGACGAATTTCCAGACTGCATACGTGTTGATATTGATATTTGGAGTACAAACACGATATTCATTAACATAATTTCCGTCCTTTAATTGTATATAGCTCACATTTTCCCATTACGACACGTAAAGGCCATTTTTCGTTCTTGCTTAAATTGAATGCGATATCGTAGTGTTCGGTTTTGTAATATAGTTTTCGATTTAATTTCAACGCCTGCCTTGTTTTTTTTTTTTGCCTTTCAGTTTCGAGGAACGTGTATAGATTTACCGTCATAATTGTTTCCACAAACACGAGTCGCGAGTGCCATGCTTCAAGGATAGACTTGTGGGGGTAAGAGTAACACTCTTCCGATATTTAATACCACTCTTATAGTATTCTTTTTCCACCATCGTATATCGTATATTCCATTTATCATTTTATAAGCTGGTTGTCACATCCTCCCAGCGTGTTGCTGCCAGTTTGCCCTTATTGTAAGCATGGCCGAAATGGTGCTTTGCTAAATTGCGAGCATATAATCCTCGTGTGGACATCAAATCAAGGACACATATAGACTGCAGGGGGCCCGATGAATACCTCGATTTCAAAGGTTTGATGTGAGCCATAAAAATCCTGCTAAATTTATTTGAAATTGGGAAATCGGCCGTACTTCTGGATAGTAAACGTGTAAACAATATTATTGCGTTGTTCAAGCAATTGTCCATCCTTAAGCTCTTTGAAGATGATTTTAGTAATACCTATCGAAAAATGACGCTATTTAAGCTGATTTACTATTAAGCTCTGATGTGGTATCAACCGAGTTTGTTAATATTGTGTTTTCGTGAGAGGGTAAATGTATAGTCATTATAAGAACTTGATAAAAGTTAACAGAATCTTTGTTAAGCTGTATTGAAGTCTTGACTTATTGGCTATTTGATGATTAGGCTACCATAACTGATACTTTGCATAATATTCTGCACAGTAGGCATCGCCAGTTCTATGTGAAATTCTTATGGATAGGCATCACTGATTTAGCTATTGCTTGAAATGCTTAAAAAAAAGCTAACTTTATAAATTCCGCAGTGCTAAAACTTTATGACTAAAAGTTGTGCTTTAAGAAATGATGAAATCAGCAAAATATAAAAAAGCGTTATAACAATTAATCGTTAAACTTTAAAATGGATAAAAGTGAATATCGAACTTAAAAATCTGTCGTGTTCAATTTGGATTCTTGCCATGTGTAATTTTCTGTCTGGTGAACGATGGAATTCACATTTTTATAAAAGAATAAGTCTGGGTAGCATGGGTGTCGGTATAAGAAGAGGAAAATTACTCAGTAAATTAACAGCATTAATCTGTAATCACTTTATTCTTACTTTATAGGGAAAATGACTCGTCTTCCACAGAGTAAAATCCCAGACCTGGCACAAATAGGTCTGGTACCACCAGACCAAGTCTGTTGCTTGTTTGTGCCATGTCTGTGCTTTTTACTCTGTGGTAATACTAACAGCCAAGACGACGAATAGGCTATCTTGAAAAGGAATCTATAATTCATTTTTACATTAACATTTTTGAAAATTCTCATTTCATGTTTGAGTTTGAAAGTTAAATTGGAAATATGAATTTGAATCTGATATTGCTGAAAATCATGCGTTGACATATCATATTGCATTCTGTTTAAATAAACCGCAAGCACGATTAACAAAGTTAAGATAGCATATACATCACTCCACTTTATTGCTCTTTATAGTTTTCTAAGAAACTATTTCCAATTTCACACTAATTATATTCCATGTTGTTTTGCTTTGATCGTAAAGTGTGAAGGAGAGTTTATCAATTGTAACCAAATCGTTGATTTGTTTTGTTCTTGATTTCGATGGATGAAATTTCGGAAGTAATCACTATAGTGGCCTTCAGTTATTTCAGCGAACTGGCTTAGCTAAAGTTTTTCGAGAATTGCTAATTTAGGCTTCGCGTTGTACTATAAGGAATCCTATAGAGTGCATTTCGAAATAAACGTTTCAAAGAAGCCGTTTAACGCATGATAATTCAAAGTATTTTTTTAAAACTTGCATGTAATTTTATCCGTATCTCCGTCTAGCTGGTGTAGACAAATTAATAATGGGAATTGAGTTTGAAATTTACTATATGCAAGCTTTAACGTTGGCAAGTATTCATTAACTTCTATTAAGTTGGTTTTATCATAAAAAACTATTGAATTTTATACTTTTACAGACTTGCGTAATGTTATCTGTACTAACAAATGTCTGTACGATAAAGTTAAGGTTGCTTGTATGCAGTATCAACAATTTGAACCCATTAATGTAAATGTAGAAAAGTGAGGATCTTAGCGCTAATTTAAAGTACAATGGGAAGTTTTCGATGTTTTATTTTGTTCATGGCCTACTACTACCATCAGCCATGGCTTGTTTAGATTTAATGCTTGATCATATTGTTGCTGTTATAAATCAAATTATACGAAGGCGATAACTTCAAGCTGATTTGGCCATAAACACGTATAATAAGGTATCATAAAGTACGCTTTAAGCACGCATCGTCATAACTTTACAAGCCTTAATTAAAATTTGCTAAGGCTCGCGGCCTTTATAAGACGTGCAATATTTTTGCAGACTACGTCACTTATTTTAAATAACACGATTACAAAAGCACGGAGATTATATTAAAGTTTGGGCTTAAAATACTCACTTTTATTTACCTTGTCAACATTTCCGCAATTATTTTCATTAACCTTCGAGAATATTTATAAAACTGCGTCTTGCATCTATAAATAATTCACAAATAAGCTTGAAAAGTCTTAAGGGCTTACATTTATATTTAAAATAACTGGATTATAGATTTGTATAGTGTAATTCTTAATTTAATTTTTTTTCCATTATTTTATCCTACTCCCCTTTAAATGCGGTTATTATAAGAAGAATCTAAAACAAAAGCAAAATGTAACTTTGTTAGAAAAGGGCAACCTTAAGACATTTTGCTGTTATGTCGTTACAATTTTTACGAATATAGTTTTACGTATTCAGGGTAATACATCTGAGCAATTTTAAGCCCCATATTGTGTTTATTTACGCGTTGCACGTAGCCATGCATACCAACAGTTATTGAGGTAGCCAATTTGTATATCGTAGATTTTACTTTCGGAATTCGTGTACGAAATTAACTTGGCACCTGGGCAGTCATTTGCAGCTCACATTACCTGGCTGAAAATTGCATTTGTCTGCAACGTTTGAAATCCTCATGGGAGTATTTTGTCCTATAAACGTATAAACCGAATGTATACAGACTACACCTATATATACGCGGTGGAGACAGTTCAGAGTAAATAAATAAATTTAACGAAAGTCATCAAGGTTTTGCAGTGCCATGATCTTCGTTATTAGCATTTCACAGAATGTAGTAGCCTATGAGTCCTAGGTCTAAAGAACCGGTTATGCTCACCAAGGCTTTTTGGAAAAAGCAACGATATGATATATCGTTATAAAATTTTGAAATTTCATTAGCGCTGTTTAGTTGCGTTTGCTGGCTTATTGAGATTAGTTTCATGGTTGCAGGAGGCCATTTGGCACACAATTTCATGCATTATAAATGTCAGCTTAATGATTCATGGAACTGCTGCCAAAAGGCATTCGAGTTCTAGTCAGCTTGCATTTATTTCACTTCAGAAAGTTTGCTAGGATTCGCATTCAACCAACATAGCCACTCTTTATGCATTTAAACTTACCGTGTTTTATTGATTACCACCAACCGGCCGAAATAACTTTGTTTACCAACTGAATCACAGAAAAAAACTATTTCAATTATCATCTCTGTTCACTGGTGTTTTCCATAACCTATCGAAATACCGCGTGTGGAATCTGCGCCTCATTTCCAATTTGCAAAATGAGCGTGGTGTCCAATACCGAGTTTCGTATACATTTACATGTAGAATGTATCGTATAGTATACATTTATCGATATAAAAGGTTTTGAGGAAACTTCCATAGCTTTGTTGTTGTCACTGTTTGCCAACTTCTGTGTGTTGCTATATAATTATGACATTCCCTTAAAATTTCTGTCAATGCTTTTTCTTTCATCAGGAGTATTTCATGCTCACAGTATCACGTATATGTGCAATATTATTAGGGAAACAATGTAAAATGATGATTAATATTTACATTAATTCACTTTATTTACATATATCGTGCACGAGTAAATTTGTATCTAGCAAGTATTTGTTTGTCAAGTAAATTATACAGCTTAATAAGATTAGGTATTGATTCAAATTCTGCCAAGCCTTACTGAACAATTCTTTGTTGACAAGACATGAGCAGTTTAAACAATCGTTGAAAAGGTATTTTCTTGTAGGAATAAAAAAATTGAATAAAAATCTAACTACCAACTAAGCATCAGAAGTTTTTCGTGCAAGGTAAAGCTCTGCAGCAAGAGCCTGGCAGACTGGCTCCACCTTATAAACAACTGCCTAAAATAAATAAAGGTATATAACAACGAGGGAAACCAAAGGGGTAAGATGTGAAAGAAAATGTAAATGAAGAAGTGAAGATTTTAAGTGACGATAAATCTGTTAACTATTAAAACATAAGAAATAACATAAAATTTTAAAACACAACAAAAACACATCCAACCAGCAAGACTGACTGTTCTGCAGGGCCGTTAAGTATGCACTTTCTTTCTCGTGTAAGATTCTCATTAGTTTTCCTACAAAAATGCCACTCGGCCACTCGGGCGATGGTCGAGTGGGTTACGTGCTTACGATCCTAAGAAGCGGGGTTCGCTCCCAGGTCGAGGTCGGTGGGAATTTTTACGGATGGGAGAAATTCCCAAAGTGGCGGCTCTTTCGGATGAGAGTTTAAACCGAGGTCCCGTGTTGATTGTTGTACGTTAAAGACCCCTCGAGAGGGGGCCCTCGTGTTGCAGAAATAGGCCAACGTTAAAAATCAATAAACAAACAAACAAACAAACCTACAAAAATAGGGATAGCTTATAATAAGGGCTGGCAATTGGTTATTCATATTTAAAAGGAATGCTAAAGTTCTGTAGTTTATTACTAATCAAATAATAATTAAACACAACAAATTGTCCCGAAAGTATGAAAACATTATACAGACACTTTATGTGAGTTTACATTGACGATGTCGCAATTTTCCTGTGTTGACTTTTCTCGTTGAAGCGCTTAATATTGGGACATACATCGGGGCGTTTGTGTCAGTTGTACTGAAGCAGAGTACCCTTCGAATGTCATATCACTTTTTTCATACTCAAAAGCGAACGATGTTGCGGATCGAAAAATGGCCAGCTTTTATTGATGAGACTCCAAACTTTACATCAATCGATAAAAGTTCGTTGAGACAGAGTTTTGTCGCACTTTTATGCTGGGATCGATTTTCAATGACTTCGCAACGTAACTTGACGGAAATGTCAACTTGGTCAACATTCTGATCAATCTACTTGTCGCTGTATTTTTTCTCTGTGAAACTAAGCTCAATTTTCTGACAAAAATATCATGTATATGCCTGCTTTTATGAACTAATCAAATTTAAAATACTATCTCTGAAATGAACTCTTACCATTTTGTTTTAAAAAAAAGTATATTAAAGACGAACAAATGGAGGCAATGAAATGCAAATAAATGACGTCAGTACAGCAATTAATTTATGTCTGAATTTGTAATCGAGTGCTAGATCAGTTGCACTTTTATTTATGTTTGTCACGGAAGACTAGAAATCCCATTTATTTTTCTAACATGTTTTTAATGAAATTACGAGTTCATATACTCTCAATAGTGATCGGAATTTGCTTAAAGCAAGCACGTATAGACAGATAATTGAGCGCTGCTAATTTTAAATAGAATAGACGCCTTTTGAAAAAGTATGACACGAGTTTAGTCTTGAGAGTATTGCCGCAATTTAGGTAATTTCGTATCTGACAATGTAATGGAGTATTTTCTGCTACAGCAATATGAAAGCTATTATGTTTCAAAAAAAGTAGAATTATTGATTACAGGGAAAATACCATTCACTATGTTCGCACAGTTCTGACATTCAACACCATTGTTTGATATTATATCGGTGTTACCTTTTTCGAAAATAACTGGACTTTACAGAGTATCACCCAGTTGTCTAATCACTAATTATGTAAGCATCCAATTTATTCAAAATATGTGTAACATTGAAAAATGAAGTCAGAGTATATTCACGAGTTGAATTTGTATTCAGATTTTCATTAAAGTACCATAATTGCCCTTCAGCAGTAACATCGTGTCTTGTTGGTTACAGATTATTTGACAATTGGTTTTGTTGTTAGATTTTCGTTCAATCTTCTTTTCTGAAATTGAAACCTTAAAAGTTATCCCATCAATTGTCGAAACTGCTGGGCTTCCCAAATGGTTCCATTAGTCACGTTTCGGCCTTAATTTCCTGTGTGCAGATCATCTCGATTGCAGTCAATTAGTGTTGGACACAACAAAACTACGCTCGAGTGAAGCACCTTTGGTACATTGGGGAAGAATAAAAAAGACACAATGAATCATTACGACTTTTGTGAGGACAAAAGTAGTCTCTGATCATCCCAAACAAATCTCATGAGATGCTATCTATTTCAGCAAGTGTCACGTTAGAGAAGTATAGTCAATGTCCTAGCAAATGCTGTTTCTTAGACATAAAGGACCGTCTGTGAATTACAATGTAAATGTTTAATAACAAAAACGTGTATATTTCTAATTTCGTTATAGGAAAGACTTTGAATGCTAGACGATGAGTTACAAAATATAAGCAATGTTTTGTAGATATTTTAATTTTCTTTTACATGTCTCAAGGGGTGCCTGAGCAATCAATGTTTTGGCATAGCTAGAGTATTAATATTAGTGCTATCACTCGAGGCTTTGTTTTTTTTTGTGTAAAGCTTAATTTATTTTACCATCATCACCCAGCTTGATTGAAATGAGTAAAATTGATCATGACTTGAAACTCGCATTGTTGGAACAAACACTTAACAGGATGAATAAAAATATAATGTAATATTCTTGCCCAGGAACTTGAGCTAAAGGTGAGGATCATTTTGCTAAGGGCACAAGCTTTTAGTTCTTATCGAAGTCATTTCAGAAAATAATCGATGCTAGGTTTCGTAGCGTTGTATGCAAAATTGGGACTCGTGCACTATACTGCACAAACCCCTTCAGTGATGCGTGAGCGTTATATCTAAAACACTTATGACCATAACTGGCCTTGGGCGCCACAAAAGCCAGTTGGGAGTTGAAATAAAGCGATCCAGTGTGACAGCGCAACCAACACGTGCTTAATTTCTTAAATAATGGGGCTTATGCAGAGTTACGCCATGGGCCATATCACTATCAGACTGTATAGTAAAAAGTTGAGGATAAGTTGGAAATGCCCACGTAAAGCTTTATATGCTTCCAGGGGTAGAACAGGCCGGGTCCCGAGGAAAGATAATGTTTTTAACAGATTAAAGGTCCATTGGTTCGAAATTGAACATTTTCCGACTGTAATGTTAGACTGAGGAGTTCAGTTGTTCAGCCACCTTCCGTATTCTAATTTAGGTTTTGGACAGCTTAACGAAGAACAAATGTCCTATATTTCAATTTGTCTTTAGAACATTCAACAAAACATCAACAAAAATCAATTTATTGTTAACCTGTCTTGTTCATTTGAATGTTGTGAGTGCATTTACAAAAAAAAAAAAAAAAAAAAAAAAAAAAAAAAACGTTTTCGGTGATGGCAATTGTGTCAGTAGATTCGCAGACAATTGGATTGAAACTAATTTCCAGATACGTATACCTTCCCTGGTCATTGAACTACATACAGACAATATAGTAGCCATAACGACTTTAGACCTCTGCAATTACGCCCATGATATCGACTTTTTCTCTGTTGGATTGCAGGTTAAACACGATAATACGACAGTTTGCTTCTATGCCCAAACCGAGTAAAACATAATAGCGAATAATGGATGCGTAAATAATAGATGAATCACCTGACCACCAGCGTATTTCAGTCCAATAAGCGGATATTAATGCAATTTCCAAAAGTCTCATCATGGCGTATACAGCGGCGCCACACGTGTTTACAAAAATGCAGCGCTATTACCACGCATATATTTGATACGGTCGTAATGCTGCCTAATCATTGAAATTGGCGTCTATATGGTTTCTGGGAATTTCCCCTCTCTACACTCGGTTATTTTTCTACTGAAACCAATTTTGACGACGATGTCAACAGATGGGCTTGATGCTTGATCATTGAAGGATCAATATTGCACGCCTGAAATATATTTTATGACGGAAAAGGAATGTAAAATAAAATAGTAGTTGATTTCATATACTGGAACAGCGGTAAATGAATGTACTGCGATGTGGGTGTATTTTTGGGTTAAAAAACATTTCGATTGAGGATTTAACCATGCTGGATCATGTGTTGTTGGATCACCAACGTCCATACATGTTGAGTGTTGAGACTATAAGGCGAAATTCGCTTTGATTTGATTTACATGTTTTCAGAAATTTGTTCCTATAAATGCACTTAGCAAATATTTCACAACTTCGATTGTTCTCGCAGTTTTCCAGACAACTAATATATGCAAGTGGTGACTACGCCAATACAAATTTTAGAAGAAATCTGTTATTAAAAATGTTAATTATAGTGCCGCGTGCAATTTATGTATGGTGAATGATTTTACATTACTAAGGGTGTCTCCAAGAGTTTGAGCATTAGGGTTTTAAAATAAAGTAAGCCAAGCTTTTTAGTAGGCGCTGTTTTGCTCATGGCAGATGCTTTTAAAATTTACATTTTATTTTGAAAGTTCTGCTGGTTTATGCATATTGTATGCGAAAGAGCATGATATACGTATTTCAGTTCTGCATCCTGAACAATTTGTTCTCAAAAAAATGCTAGGGCACCTGCGTCCCCGATACTTACAGCGACAATTTCAGTTTTTTGGAACATGTACCATTTCCACGCCATTATTTTACGCCGTAAAGACACTATATAGCGTTGCAGTGTAATGTAAAATAAAACTAAAGTTTATGCCAAATTTGGCGTACTTGAACTACGCGCATGAGCAGTAAGAGTTACATGTACTGATAGGCAACCTAAAATGTGAATAAGAATACAATATTTAATGCTGGGGTTGGCATCACACTGCTGCATACCCCAAGAATGATCTCAAATATTTGTATTGTCCATGAAATTGCACAAGACTTATCCAAGAGGATGAGAAGCTCTAAATGATTAGGGTTATAATAAAAAAGTGTGTAAAAACTGAACTTAAAGTATCCTCAATTAGAACTGAAATATGATGCCACTAAGGAGTATAATTCTCCTTGGGTTGATTAATGTGCGATTGCATCGATTTTACTTTAATCTTAGGTGTAAGTAAATTTATCGCGAAAATAGCTGCAAGAATTCCAATCAAAATTTAAATTGAGTTTTAATGCGATCAAAAAGCCATTGCCTCTATAAATTTATTTCATTAAGTTCGTATTGGTGAAATGAAACCAAAGGCAGTATGATTGACGCTTGTCTTGAATTCGATAACGTATGCTTAATGAAAATATGCATATGCAGTTTATTGTTCTGAATTTTCCTATTTTAATCACTGCAATGTTCTACTGCACTGCAATGCTTGAAAGCTAGCAGTGTTTGCCTAATCAAAGGGACAGCATTAAATTTTGCTTCGGTAATCTCATTAGTTTTCTATCTAGATTTACGATCTTAAGTGTGTCGAGGATAAGTCACTTCTGGCCATTCATCATTTAAGCGCAGGATTTATCCACTGACGATTTGTCAATTCAAGGGATTTCCTTTTTAAATACTTTGGACAAATACATTTTTCAGTTCATATCTTGGTTCCGCAGGCGTCAGCAGAACACCATTTTATTTAGAGAGCAAACTTAAATAACGTTCGTATGTACATTTGTAATACGATAAAAATTGATTCGGTAATAAGTAATTATAGCCTTCGGGAATATACGAATGTACGATAAAACCTGTTTTAATCATCATTTGCGCTTAAGCAGAGAATCGTGCAACTCGTCATTAAGAATGCGATGAAATGCTTTCGTATTGGTTTCTCACAGTCAAGAGAAAGAAGACAATGTTGCAAGTAAAGGGAGGGCCTGTCACTGATAGGCAAAGTGTATATGTATGTGAGGCGCCAACAATTTATTTCATTAGATCGCGTGTCATCCCATTCTATAATATTCCTCATTTGTGGTATTTCAAGTGCCACTAGCAGCGTCATGGAAACCACATCAACCGTTGGGGTTTACTGTTTTCTAGGGGAGGCCCTAATGAGAACCACAACTTCAAACATGCACGAATGACTCCCCCATATATGTATATATAATGGTGAAACGTGATAGTGCGATGGAAGTACCAGGAGAAAGTTAGGATTGGCATAGTACTACTAATACGAATACTGTGGGTGGAAATAAGGCGCCAGAGAGCCTAAGAAAGTAATAAGTTGTGTGCAGTGAGTGACACGTCACTTGTACTGTATTTCAGTATGTCTTATCGGCGAATAAAGAAAAATTCAATACTTTTTTTTGCTATTTTTGGTCGTTTTGGATTTTTATTATATTTTTCCAACATCCTTGCTTATGATTACCATTTAAAAATACTGCGACGAATTTCACTTAAAGGCGAAGGAGAAATGGATGATGCAGTTTTCAAAAATATGGCATACTTTTCTAAATTTTCTATAAGCTTAATGTCGTAGTAAAGACAGTTTGTGATTTTATGTCTTTATGTGCTTTGATCTTGCGTTTACTTTATGCAATATGTAGTGTAGACCTTTGCAATAGGCTTGGGTGCCTTAAATGGCTGTTAAAAAAATGGCATTTACACTAGATATAGTGCGATGAAAAAGTACGATTTTAAATTTATTGAACAGTTTCTTATAAAATCAATGAGAGAAAGTCCCAGTAAGTTTATGACAATAAGTATAATTTGTAACTTTAGTAAATAAAACGACTTGAAAGTAGGACTCGAAACTAATGGTGTCGTAAATGGTCTCTCTAACTTGCAATTATGCTGTTACATTCATATTTCCCGTATGAAAGGAAGAAGGTTCAGATTTGCTGTTAAATTGTCGATGAAGCAGGCAGACATAGTTTATAATAGTTTATCTCGGCCTATATAATATGCTCGTGTCGTAGCCATAATCAGCGAAAGCAATTAATTTGCCACGCCCACACCCAATCACTTTCCAGCACGTTAGTATAGAATATACTAGATGCTCTTTTGTTAAAATAAAAGTCAATAAATATGCGTTTAGTTATTCAGTTGCATCCACAATTGGAGTATTTATTGTAAAAATAACTGCACTAATACCAAACACCACACCCATCGTGACTTTTAATGTTATTACATGATTTTTATACAAGCCAAATTCAAACTGTGAATCCAATTAATAAAAGGAGCATTTAAAATACATGTAATCGAAATTAATTAAAGGTAACCACCTATAAGTTATTAATAAAAGGCGTGTTAATCGAATTCGATGAATAACTCCTCAACATGTCTGCCAAGATACCATATCTGACTCTCCTACCTACTTCGACTGTTATACTTGTCAAAATGCATCCGTTAAAGGGACCAAGTTCCCCAGCGATTGACTGTCTGAATCAGATTAATATGGTTAAAAAGATCACTGTTATCAGTTTTTATTAAAATGAAGAAGTTTGTAAAGGCAAAAAAATCGCATAAAATTCTTGGAAAAAACAGCTCGTAGAACATGTCGTTAAAATTGATTTACTTTTGCATATAACAGTTTCACTGCCAACATGAACCACTAAAGGAGAAATTGAATGGCATATTTGTGTGCTGATGGCACACTTTTTTTAGCCTATTTCTGGGTCTAATGGTAAATTTAAATGTAGTTATAACCATTTGGTCTAATATTAAATTTTTGTAAATTAAATCCAATCTTTATGCAAGGGTGACATCGATTTTCCTTCATTTTTGTTGAAATTTTCTCAAAATTTGTTTTTATCTCAAGAAAGCGTCATGAGCATCAGCACTTTTATTTCTAAAATTATATGGCGTTGTACTGAATGGTTATTGGCAAGACAATTCGCCCAGCTTAGGGATTTTGAAAAGCTGAGTCGATCTGAAAAAAAGCTTTAAATATAAGATCGTCGAGTTTCATTTGTCGCAGACCCTATTTTGAAAGAATAAACCTAGCAACACTAAAATTTTACGGTGTTCCCCTTATCCTTTTCCAGTTTCCACGAAAAATGAAATGGCAATAGCAACAGAGTTACGTCCGTTGATAATGGACGTTATGGTTGAGAGCAAACGTTGCCGATGTAATTAAATTTGCCTTTGTGTGAAACTGTGGGCATAATCACGAGCTTTTATTTATCAATTCATGTTTGCATCATTACCAATAACGACTCCTTCATTTGCTATGCTGCATTCTCGCCTTTATATTTGCATAGTTTTCAATTTTGTGAGAACATCCTAAAACAATTTTCATAGGCACAACCAAACACGATGGGGTTTGAAATCGCAGGCAAGGTGTCTTGTGTGCATAGCCCAAATAAGAGCGATCGAAGAGAATGACTAATGAGGCTTTTTCCGAGCATGAATCGATTTCCAGCTTGAAACTAGGTTACCGACTGACTTCTGTAGAGGTGACTTTTATCTAAGGATGCCTCCTGTGAAACAAAAGAAACTTGCTGCATTTCTAGCCACATATACGTAACAGTGCAAAAGAACGTGAAATCAGTGTAGCTCTGTTATACTTGAAAGCTTGCTCTTTAGCACTTTTTGAGTGCATCTTAGATTCATCTTAGTTTCGCATTAGCTATAAGCAAACATGAAAATATGGATTTTCATCAGGGTGTTGAATGCGTCTGTTTACTCAGCAATTTCTTTTTAATTTCTAACTTTTTAAATAAAGAAAACTTTTGTAAAATAATATCCTTGTGTAAAAATGGTAGTGAGATGCATAATAATAATCTATTGTTTCCAAAGGCGTGTAAGCTTTTATAATTACTATATCCATTGTGCAATTTCATTTTGATTAAAACAAATAATGGAAATATTTTTAAGAAAATATTAAAGGATAACATAAAATTTTAATTAAACTCGTTTTTGCGAAGTTTATCTAATGCATGATAAAAGAGTTGCACATGGTTTGTAATTTTAATCTGGTTTAGTTTTTATGTATAACCCGCAAATTCAAAAGTCAAATTTTCACCTATTTTTGAAAAAATGCAAAGGTATACTTAATTTGGTTTTTGACAACATTGTGCGAATGACAAGTAAAATTATTAATATTTCCTAATAACGTTTTGTTTTACAATGCTTCTTACAGTTTAAAATAATGTTTTCTTATGTATTCATAACAGACTGTATGTCTGGTTTGTTTTGGACTTGTATTTGATGTAAATTAAATGCCATAATTAAAATTTTATCGGAATTGTTTGGCCTAGAAAATACATTGACAGTGTGTGTGTGTGTGCAGGGCTAATTTCCACCAATCTCTTCATTGACCTCTTTCAAATGTTGTTGAACTTATTTGTTGTGTTCATTGCCTTTTATACTAATTCCTATGATAATACACTGAGGCAAATAATGACGGGAATTGTGCTACTGCATGATCTCCCTCTTCTCGGCAATCATGAAATATTTAAGCTTAATGACATACCATGATTAGTTTAGCGACCTTTCTAAAACACCACAGATATATCTCCATACTTGAAGTTGTTTGCTTGGCACTAGTTGGTCATTTCAGGATTTCCAAGTTAGACCAGAATTGGATTGGAAAATTTAAGCTGCTTCACGGTTGGTTTGTTGACGACTGGCAATTAATCCTTTCACGCATTTGATTGCGAAAGACGTAGAGTGGAAATTATTTTTACTTTCTTTAAATTCGTAAAGGCTCCTGTGGCGCGTGACAGTTCTTAAAATGTTGATTTTCTTTAAAAAAAACCAAGTCTTAATAAATAATCATTACTCCTCCTTAAATTATAATGCACAAGTTTTTGGAGTTTCAGACGACATACAGACAAAATTAGTAGACTTTATAGCACTGTGTCATCGACAAAACTATCCAAAATTTCAGATGTTTATTTTTCCGTTTTATATACATTTGAAGTATTTATTAAAAATATAAAACTAAAGATAAACACTCCTTAAAATAAAGATTTAGCTAATAATTATGCAGTGTTAAAAAATGAAGTTTTATCTAACATACCAATTAACAGTACCAACTCAAAGTAATTCAAAAATCGGTTAATAATTATTAACAGAAATGATATCACAGACATTAGAATTATTGCAAATTTACATTAAGATTATAATAAACTTTATTATTTTTTATTATTTTTTTTGTTAGGTACTTTTCCCATTGCTTTGTCTCGTTTTAATAAGGGCAAGTCTAAAGAAACAAAGACACTATCTTTTCAAACCATTTAAGCTTCTTTTCCACAGTATATGTTGCTAACAGTTACCAATTTCTTCGATCATCTTCTTGGAGAAACTTTTACTTTACGTGGGTGTATACCAAGCCTTCTACAGTATCTTAATAAAACATTTGGCACCGTGTTTGCCTCCTTATTGTCATTAAAACTGAAAGCTGACACTGTAAGAGTGTCTTCGCAATGAATGAATGAATGACTGAATAGGGTTTCTGATCGGATATTGAAAGTAGAACAATGAGAAGAAATATAAAAGGCCCTTCGATGTCATGAAGGAAATGAAATTTAGCGTATGGAGAAGAGTTCACCAGGGAGTTGTCACAGTTGCTCTGGCAATATTTGCTTCCGTTCAAGCCTTGGAATGTCAAGCGAATAGAAATTGCAGTGTGTATCATCAAGACACTGCTGAAGGCTTATTCTTGACGCTTTTTTGAGCAGTGCTTTTGTTTGTCTTTGACAATTGTTTGCTATTCTGTAGACGTAGTACATGCTTCATTTGCAACAGATCGCATTTGTCTAATTCTCGATGCTTTCATCGCTTGTTGACAACTTTTTGGGTGCCAGGTATTGGCGCACGTTTCTCTTCTTTTACACAAGGTGAAAACGCTGAAAACAATAAATGTAATTGCTCACGGCGTATTGATTGCTGTATTGTGAATTACGTACCCTCATTAATCTTTCATACACTCATCAATATAGATTAGGGCTTATACGTCATTGTATTCTCCAGTTCAGCAAACTTCATGATGGGTATAGGCCTTGCATAGATTTCAAATAAGGGAAGCTGTTATTGAAATCAGAATAACCATTTTTCAAGAGATAACACGTTCAGTTAGCGCTTAATATTCCTGAACTGATACGGAGTGTAATATGTTGTAAGCACTAATGGCTAATTTAACGTTGATTTTCAACTTTTTATTCTCGATTAACCTAGTTTTCACTAGCGGAAATGGGAAATGCGCATAACGTCCATTCACAATGAAGAATAATGTACAGAAATTGAAGCTAATTGCACTTTATATTATAGTTATCATGATATATGCAATGTTCTTTTTGATACATGTTGTATGGAATGAAAAATTTCATCTTGCAGCATTAAGCGGTGTATCCAGCTTTGGTCAGAAGCAAAATAATTCATATATAGTACAATGTGTTGTTGTTATGCAACTACATATATTTTATTTTAAAACTTGAAAAGCTGAGATATAGGATTTATGTTTCAACAATAGTTTTTTTGACCAATGTATTAAAAATGCGTTTGTACGGCGTTTATACCTTTTTGTAAATGTTTATTTTATTCTGGACCAGGCAGTGCTTAATTGCTTCTTGTCAATACCCAATAAATCCGCTCATTTTAAATTACACGTCCGATCAACGTTATCGTAGATAATCCTAGCTGCGACATGCTTATTCAATTAGCAGTAATTGAAATCATCCGAACCTGGCAACGGGCATGCTTTCATGCAAGAAATTCACACCCGTATTTCATTTAGTGCTATTTATTGGATTTCCAGCTTTGATCACGAAGGATCCTACGCACTTTATAAACCTGATCTCACTCGACACTCACAGGAAACTCAGGTGTAATCCTCGCACATAGAACCGCGGATATGCGTGGGATTAATGCTAGCTGTTTCTTTATTTTCTTATCTTATTAATACTTGCATAAACAAACATACATACTCAACAATGGAGTTATGAAAATTAATATTTGACATTTTGACGTGAGTGCAAAAAATCAGAGGAAGTACAGGGCATGACCATCATTTTAAAACGTAAGCGATTCTTGACAAGTTTGTCTAAAAACACGCAGAAAACAAATGTCAGCGGTTTTTCCACTTCGTGACAATAAAATAACCTATTACTATCGCATTGTTAAACTGCAAGTCTAGCCTAAATCAATAGGTTTAGTTTCTTGGAAATATTTTTGTTGTCAAACGTAGCTTGTTTTATACATACGCAAACTTATAATATCATGACGTAATCTAATACTATTAAAATGCATGACAGATAAGTGCATTTCACAATCTTTTTTGTCTGCTTTCCCTCAATTTTTTCCTTTCCATATTTACGAAATTTTGGTATTACCGAACAGTGCGTGCTTGCGTATTTGATGGGCTTGTCATGTGTAATTACATATGGCATGTATAGATTGTATATAATTGGCTGTGCATCGATGACAAATGTTTGAATCTCACGTCTGAACACACATTCACGTTAATAATGTAGCTTTTGTATACATTATCTGAAATGTACGTGGGTTGATACACTAAACTAATGCATATCTCGTCAACGTATACGTTTGAGGTTTATTTGATTGAGACAGTTTGAAACCTTATAATCAGTCGAATTACAAATTTATTACAAAACTAATATTTTTTTTTGTATAAACTACAACTTTTTTAGCATCTATAGTGCTACCATTTTAGAAAAATGTTTGTTATTACGTATTTACAATGGGACATGTGCAACCAAAACTTTCAAATTTTGAGAACGACTTGTTCGATCCTCTTAATTCTTTTATCTGATGTCGTAAACGAGATGCTAACAGCTAGGCTTCTAAATGTAAAGTCAGATGTAGTGTCGGGTAACGTAATTAACAATGATTTATAGCGAATCCCTATTTCTTAATTAGCTGCCGGCTTCATCGTTTAGTGCAATGAAATTAAAAACTACAGTGTTGGAGAGAACTACATCTTGTTGATAATGCAATCAAATAATGTAAAACGTTGCGGAAATTCAATTAACTTACGCTATCGTGACGTAGTTGTAACTCTGCTCTATTTGCGATTTGCTGGGTATTTCAGGCGTAATTTGATGGTTATCCAGACCATACAGTAAAACCATGTTTGGACAAGTAAGATTAACGGTGTATTGATTATGCTTTAATTCCGTGTATAACGTGATGATAAACCTCTGGTATTTATGTTGGTTATCAGATGGTTTGCTATACAGATTCGTATCATAAACATATCCTGTAAGACTCATTATCAGTGTTTGCTTGTTGCACTGATGCGTTCATGAAATGTGTTCCTAAATAATTTATAAATGTTATTCAATTATTTTCGCTCTGACAAGTTTTCTGTGTTAATTTGAAAATCCGGCAGATTTTGAAGGAAAATCGAGTTTTTGGTGTTTTTGAGCAAATAAGAGGCAGAGAGGCTTAATATGAGATTTACGGCAAAATATATCTTAAAATATGGCTTGGTTAGAATTTTTCATAGAATTTTACATTGATTTATTAAACAGAATTAAATAATGCAAATGACACTTAAACAATCGCAGCTGATAATTATCAAACAGGTAAACACGTCTTGCATGACATTTTACGAATTAGGTTATGTTTGATGAGCTGGATAAACAAAGATCCTCACTGGTTTTGCTTTTTCCAAACAAGATTTTTACACTAAAAGAGCATTTAGTTGGCTTGAAACGTAGTTTATTATATTTGTATCAATCATAAACATACTATTTTTACAAAGTATTTCATTTTTAAAACTTTCATCGCAAGGCTCATTCGTGATATCCACTACTTTAAACCTTCGTAACATGGCAACTTGTAAGTGTTAATTTTAGTTATTCAATAAATCGTGGCGCATTGAACAGATTTTTGATTATAGTGCTGGTTACTATGGTAAACTAAGTTATGCATAAACACGAGTTGAAATGCATACAAGGTTGTTTGGATTTTGTAACTTAGATAAGGATTGAACGTGAGCAATATATACGGTTAAAGTTTGTATTGCACTTGCCCCAGTTAATGTGAATTCATTAGAAACGCTGAAACTCATCATGTTTACTTGGTTATAAAGTATCCTTTATTTGAACACGAAGTCGCAATGGTTAAATCATATATATGCTTATTAAACGTATTTTTCCTCATGCATGACACAACCTGTTCATCTATAGAGCAGTTAGCAATTTTTTGGCATATATAGTTTCCTATACATTGTGGCTTGTTTGGCTGGCACTCACACGTATTTTTCCAAAAGCATTTATTTCAACTATACGGTATTGCGGCAACATGGTTAATTTGAAATGCAGAAACTGTACCTTCAATTGACGTAGATGCATCTCCTAAAATATGAAATCATTAACTGTGTTTTGAGAACTTTACGCAATAAATGATATTTATAGCTGAAATGATGCGTGGCCTATAATGAACTTGTCGAAATGCACGATATAGTAGATGAGTGAAGATGTGAACAAATTAGCAGCTGTTTAATATGCCGAAATACGAACTTCACTTCTACAGTTTATGAAAAAAAAAATCAAAAATGTATTAATTTTGCACAATAAATTGTTTTCTGAATAAAGATTTCATTAAGATAATAATAAGATTGTGTAAAACATAATTGACAAACGTACATCACCATCTTACTAAGGCGACATCATTATCATTCGCGAGTTAACGTGTGATGTTTTGATCGTAATTTACTGATACATCAATCTTAGTAGAGTGACTAGAGCGTATTTGTAGTGTGTGCACTTACAAGAGTATACAAGATCGGACAGATTTGCGATTGATCGAAAACTGTTGTCACTGCTAATCAAGTGCAAAAGCGCAAACTACACAGTGACTGCGACGGTGTGATTTCTCTCTACATCCTCTTGAGTAACAGTCAAGAGACAGGGGGGTTAACAATGTCTCATTAGGACATGCTTTTTATTAATCTAAAAGGCTGCAGCTATATGCAGCCTTTTCCTGAGAATAGGGGATTAAGCGTCTCAGTGCCACCAACAACATGAAAATCTCCTCGCCTAATTGTGGATCTTGAATCCCTCAACTGAATTGCAAAAGCGTTTGTCGTCTATATGCCCTTTGGGAATAAAGCAACAACTATATACCATTGCATAATTGTAGCAAAATGAAATTGTTAATGCAGTATTAAAGGATTGAGGGTAATTACCCTATTTATAATGGTGTTCATGCTTGCACATGTATTGCTAATGACATTTCGAGAAAATTTTAAATTCTCATGTTTGCAAATGTACGAAAAATTAGATAACTAAGCATTTGGCGTGTTATAATTTAGCATTAATTACAGTGTACATTTTACGGAATGTTCCATTTCAAGAGCAATTGAGCGTTTGATCTAAATGAAGTTCTACATGAATTGCGACGAAATAAGTCTTAAATATGTGTTCATAAAGTGCGTAATTGTGCATATTTATTTATTTATTTATGTTTGAGTAATTTTATCATAAAATGTAATTAAAGCGTTTTCAGGTGAAATAGTATTTTCTGCGTGTATATTCGAAGTAATCTTTAAGACGTGCGTGTAATATAACAAATATTCTGAAGCACGCAGTATGAATAAACCAAAATCTTTTAAAGTCGATGTGTGTTATATATGGATTTAATATCCCGAATTTCTTATTAGGACATGCACAGTAAATATATCACTTTTCAAGCCAGGGGACCAGATTTAGTGTTTGACCAAACACTGGTATCTTTTCAAATTCTAGTTATGTTTTGAAATTCATACCACGTAATTGAAGATATTTTTCTGAATGCGAAATCCTGTTTTTATCATCTCAAGCCCGAAGAACTTCAGTTGTATAAAAAAAAGTTAGTACTGCATATCACGACTGAAGCCATACTTTAGTTTGAAGATCATAATCTCTTATAGAAACATCATGGCTTGATTTCTCGTACAAGTATGATTTTTCTGGAAAATATTCTGCTCCATTTTCTAAGAAATGTTTGACTAAAAGCGTAGCATTTTATGGTTAGCTTTTAAATTTGTATACACTTGACCTTTAGGCGAAATAAGTGGAAATACATGTTCGAGATTTTAAGTGACTTATAGAGCATGGTGAATATTTTACCATTAATCTTGGAGAAAAATAAGTAACATTTCTCCATTCATCAGTCCATTCAAATTGCTTTTTAAAGACTTTGACAGAGCTCGAAACAGTTTCGTATTCGTAAAATTTCTCTCAAAGTTTGTAACGCTAAATACTATTTAATGACATAATTTTCACCGTTACTCAGTAATTGAATATTTAATAAGATATTTGCTAATAAGATACAGACTGGAGTTTATTTTTAATATTACTAGATAATGACCACATGACGTATATATGAACGGTCACTCTCAAATAGTTTGAAACTTATTAGGATTTTTTTTCAAAGCAGGTTACTCACCTTGCATTGGGTATCTTGAAAATGAAATTATCTGCATGGATTTTCTGCGTTATATCGACATCATGTTGTGGAAAAAAAACCTCATTGAAGTTGCTGCACTTCGAAACCCATTAACAAAATAATAAAACTCCATTTAGGTAATGATCTATAACCATTATGCGTTCTCATATTTTGTTCTTAGGGCTTCTAAGTTAATTTATGTTGCATGCATGCAGTGCCATGCCGTCTATGTTATTTGTGGTATAAATATAGTGATTTAAGCGTTTCATTCCATTGGCGATTGCCATTAAAGTAACAGCATAGGTCGAGATTGAAAAGTAATGCACGAAATGCTTCTTCGACGTTTTTTGGCCAATGATATATCACTTTAACAAACTTCCATGCACTTTATTTCGAACTTAGATATAATGCGCCGGGAGGCAAAAAAGTTACGAATAAGAAATTGCATTTATTTCTCCTGAAGCCATTTTCCATGTGAAAATCCATGGCTCTTTGTGCTTGAGCACGTGTATAAAATTGGATTTATGCAACATATGCTGACGCAGTTTAAGAAGCGATTTCGCGAAAAAAGTTGTTTAGCGGCTGTTAGAATGGCCACTTTTTATTCAAACCTGTGTCTTGAAATGTATGCAAATCCATGCCAAGATATTGACTTGCTTTGGGAAATACATTAAAGAACCTTTGTACATTGTTCTGAGCTTCTCAATAGTTTTAATTTCCTATTTTCAGCAACATCATTATGAATAGGCTCACTATTCAAGTACACTATGAAAATTTATTTTAGAAAAAGTATCCTCATTCTTGAACTGTCTGGATTTGTTAAGGAATTTAAAACAATATAAAGAATTTTTTTATGCATTTCTTTACTTTAAATTCAACAACATTATATTGAGGCTGCATGTATGCTGTATTGATAAAAATATGTATAGACTTTCGTAACATACCGAGCACTTGGAAGTTTTATCGGATTGGTTTCTATTCTAGGGAGATTTAGCAAAATACGCGATGGGAATACCAAAGGTTCTTAAGAGTATTTTGTTGATATGAAAAATACTGAAAGACCAGTCTATTCCATCATGTTTACATATAAGCTACCGTATATAAAATGCTAATAATGCCAACATTGTAAGAATGTTCTCAGTTACTTTTCTACTGAATTTCCCTTCGAATGGTGGATTTGCGGTGCTTCTACTCTGAATAAGAATACAATTTGCTTATCAAAAAACATTATGCTGGCAAATAAACCATAAAAGTTACTAAAACAGAATAAAGATGAAAATCATTATCATTTTCAACTGTATACATAAACTGGTAGAAATTGCCTGAAAAGGCCATGCTAAAAGATTGCCCATAAATGCATATGAATATACGAATATTTTAACACCTAAGGGGATAAAAGCTATATAATATAGACACGTCCAAGGCGACGAAATAGCCGCATTGGATGCTGTCAAGTTAAGTCGCATGGGTTTACTTCGCACTTCTGTAATTTTAAATTATTCAAATACCCCTAAACCAAGTGGAGCTTTATCCAAGGGTTGACTGTACCGTCTGCAACACGATGCCAAGCTAAATACTCATTCATTAATAATGCATGCTACACATAAATGATAACCCAATTTTATGTTATAATAAACAGACTACGGTATTAAGAACCTTATACAGAAATGCACAGTGGAATCATAAGTGCTTGTTATTAATAATCATCAATAGTTATTAATATTAAGTTAATTAACTTACTGTTGTATAGTTTGCTTTTATATATATACAGTTCCATTAATCTTTATTGGCTTGAGTAAAATTGTGTTAGGATTTTGATTATGTGATTGATATTGATTAGCGGGAAGTGACCCCGTAAGTGCTTTTGTAGTGTAATAAAAAATAAATAAATTAATATATAAATATGGAAAAGATAAGCTTAAGGTTAATTTTAAGGTTTAATTGATGCTTAATTTCATTCTTGGAAGGATTTTGATTAATTTCAAATAAACTTTTAGGCGGAATAAGATTGCGTTGTAAAATTGTTTATTACAATGAATTTTTCCAAGTCAACTTCCATTAATATTTTTGTAGGAAGCTAGGTGTCAAGCCAACTGGTGCAGTGTGTTTGGAGCATTGCCAGCGACACCGTATTTTGTTGTAAATGCGAGAAAATGACGTCTTATAATGGGTTATTTCATGCTCCAATTCCTGTAAATATATTGATTGCAAGGCTATTTGGGATCAAGGCGACGAAACGCTGCGCCATCCGAAAAAATAATATCTAGTGCCTAATTTGGTTTCGAAAGTGCTGACATTGGCATTGAAATGACACGGATAACAAGCTGTCCAAGTTCATATACTATTGTTATGCGCTAACGTAAGGCTAATGCATAAGATTTAGACAGTTTTATCAGATTTAGTTGTTTGCACTAAGTTGATTCATCGCTTAAAGCGGATGGACACTAATGTCCACACCAACAGGATTCAGTAAAAGCTGAAATAGGCTAACGTTTAAAATCCACCAAACAAATAACAAACAGTAAAAGCTTACCGATGTGTCGAAAGCTTTTGACACTCCCACAAAAAACCACATACTGAACTCTGTGAGCAGTTTTGGCGTCAATGG
>JAQGBW010000829.1:0-33267 GCA_034698625.1 Julus scanicus | reverse complement strand
TCTGTCCCGAATACAGAGAAACCGAGAGTGTGTCCAGCCGGAACCAGACAACTATGAAGTAGAAGAACTGGATCAGAAGTACATCCATAGGAAATCAACTGGGACAGTTGCTAAAGAAGAGGTTTCAAGAAGACAATTGGAAGCTCAAAGTGATCAAAAGTGGTCAAAAAAAGCAACTATGGCTCTGGCAATTTTTTAGAAAGAGGGATAAAAGTTAACTTCCCCAAGGAATACAGCAACAACAAAGGAGCTGAACAGGAAACTAAAAAGCTAAAAAAAAGAATTGGAAAAAGTTGTCCATACCAAAAAGAGTTCCCAAGAATCAGCAGATACTTGCTATTCTGAGACAAGCAAGTTTGAGCCCATGGAGGGCCCGGAAGTAGAAGAAGTAAGAGCGGATGACCGCATCCGATGTAAAGCGGAAGTTCGTCTTCACCCATACAGCACATCAAGCATAGCCTGCCAGATGCCATGGACAAGTAAAGATGGAGAAGAAGTGTTGATCGAAATAGACAAAACCTTCTTCAAGAAGACAGGTGCTCATGTAGCACAGGAAGTCTACCTCCTGAACCCATTAGCAGAAGTAGGTTCTGTAGTGCCAGTAAAGTTCTCTTAATATTATAAAATAATAAAAAAATATCAAATAATAGATCACTACGATGTGAGACTGAAGGAAAAGCTTTAGAGGCTTAACTAAAAAACCCTTTTGAACTTTAAAAGATTTGCTGTTTTGCTGCTATGAGGCCCAAGTTATAAGAAGGACGTATTAAGTGCTTCAAGATAATGGTAAGTTTGCAAAGTTTTACCAATTTTCCATCAGCGTACTTTCGTAGAAGATTTTTATATTTGTGCCTGCAAATATTTAAATATTTTTGAATTGTTTTTTTCCAGATTGTCCTGTCACAATTCATTGCTCCTCTGTTTCTGTGAAGCAGGGGTTTCAAAAAGCCATTGAAAATCCAAAAATTTGCACAATATTCAGCAATGATGTGGAAGATGTGGAGCTTGCCTGCTGGGCAAGTATTTCCTGCTGGGCAAGTGTAATGACCCAGAAAACAGCGAACAGAAAAAGGGGGTGCAAGAAAAAAAAGAGAAGGAAAAAGAAAAAACGAAAATAACTGAACACTTACCTTTCAATGTCCAGAAGTCCCAGGTGAGAACAAAAAGGGGCATAGGTTCCCCTGGCCTCCTGGTCCTTCTTGGATTTAGTATTGGTATATATAGGGTTCAGCCACCAGGCTGAACCCCACAACAACAAATCAGATATCACCAAGTTACATCATCCATGACTTCAACAGATGATGTCGGAATAATTAAGGAAGCGTGACACAGGAGGAGCGGACACATCCAATAACAACTCCAAGGTTTCTCCTTATATGGACATCAAGTAGGTTGGGTGGAGTTTTGAAAAACTCCATGAAGCCTGGATTTAGGGGCCAAGAATAAGATTCTCCCCTTACGAAAATTACACATACAGGGTGATCCCCTAGTCATTAGGCCCTTAAGCAAGTACCTCCAGAAGTAGCAAACAGCCTAGGACAAACCGGGCCCCATAAGCAGACCTAACCGACTGAGACCAACAAAATGGAGCCAAGCAAATGGTCTCCCAACCCCCCTCTCAACTGATGAGTAGTTCATTATAAAAACAGAAAGAACTACTTAATATACAAGAAGAAATTAGGCGGGTCTCTGAACCCAGAATGCAACGGGCTCCAGAAACCTTGGCCAGTTAGTATAAAAGACCCAGAGTTTTGGCCAGAAAGAGACAGTGGAACAGTAGGAAGAGTAAGGAGGGTAAGAAGAGTAACTCCAGAGGGAGAGTGAGGAGTGCAACTACGGATCAACAGGACGGAATCCATCTGCTACGACCCCCCTTTAAAAAAGGAGTGCAGATCCTTTAAGTTTTAAGACCCCAGGAGGGACAGCACCTAGGTAAGCATGGCTTTTGCATTACTAGCATAGGAACCCAGATTAGTACTAAGGTGTTTCAATACCATAGAGTATAAGGCTCCCTCCTTTTTGGTTTATTTTGGTATAGTAAGGGCACTTAGTTAAATAATGTGTTGATGAGCATGAATGCTCTGTGTCGGTTTGAGGCCTCTTAAAGTGTAGTTCCATGTACTCATGTACTTCTTGTAATGTGCTTAATAAAACACTGGTGTAATGGTACATACTTGTCTGTCTGTTCTTTGCCAACTAGGGCCCCTCTTTTTCACCTCCTAGTGAGTGGGAAGAGAAACCCCTAGCGCTTCTAAGGTTTGAAGCCTCGGGTCACGCAACCCTTGCTGTTCCCCAAAAATCCCAAAATCTAATGTTACATCACCATTCCTAGGAGGTGACCTTTTACACATGTTGAAAGGGGGAGTGGGTAACACAAGTATTTCCTTGCAATTTGAATTCCTTATAAGTATAGTTTACCAATCGTTTATTTACATTTATGATTTTATATTTAGACTTCTCTTAAAGAAAAGGACATCTTCTTAAAGAAAATACATAAACTAAAGGGTAATCTCGAAGCAGAGTTAATTTCCAGATCCTACTTGGAGCAGAATCTTCAAGATGTCAAAAGGGAAAATGAAAAACTATGCAAGTCTAAGCGATGAATGTGGGGCCCAAAGGGACAGCTTCATTTTTATCCAACGCATTCAAACATTGATTCTCGGATGTATAACCACACTCACTGCACACTGTAAACAGCTCTTGCATCATGCTGGAGCGACGTACGTGTTTTAAATCCAAACCATCAGACATGTAAACGAGGATGGTAAAAAAAGTATAAGCAACACGATGTGTCAAACGTCTAAACTACTTACAAAAAAAATTATAGAAAGTACAAGTTACGCAAGATCCCTTTTAAAACAAAATTTTAGCTAGAGTATCTTCATTGCGCACTGCAAATCGTAACCGGTACATTTGAATACATAAAGGAAATGCAATTGGTTTTCCTTTTTCAGCACATAGTCATGTTTTCTGAAAAATGTATTTAGATTCTAAGTTTGTAATTCCAAAAACAAAATGTAGTCAGTCCTACGTGATTTCTTTCGATTAATTTTGGCCACTTCAGAATTCTAACCATGCAGTGCTTCAATTTCAATAGCATTTTAACTTTTCGCCCCCTCGTGTTCCAATGTATCTGGTCAGTTTTGTGTACGTGTACTCGCGGATCAGCTCTACACTTTGAATTTTTAACACACATATGCAATTACCCAATAAAAAACTACTCTAAAGAAGCTAGTAGTTATCATTAAACGAGTGAGTGAATGAACTTAGTACATGGATATAACATTTATAAAAGATAGGTCGCTTGCTTAAGTGTAAATGCACCAATATATTGCATCTAACAACGAAATTAACGAATGAACACCAAATATTTTCTGAGCACCAAGCTTCCACTTTAAAAATATTTGATATACATACATACATGTATGTTTTTCCACCTGAGATCAGGCCTGGTTAAATTAATAATGTTTAATTCAGCAATTAATCGGCTATAAAAACCAACTCATTGCTTGGAGATTAAGTTGCTTAGAGGTAGTGGTTTAAATCTAGCCTTCTTCAGCAACTTTTTATAAAAACTAGATGTAAAGAAATGATTAAAATCCATCTGCAAGTTAGCCTGGATGTAATTTAGTTGCATGCATAGTCAACTAGGCAACCAATTCAAGTAAAACAAAAGGCGAATGTTTAATTATCTGTGATGCAGACAGTCGTGCCAAGTCGCTAATGGTCGGTTCCAACGTGTTTAATTGGTCATTCTTACTTAAGTCCCTGTAGTCGCATGTTTAAGGAACGGCTTTAAATGAATTTTATAAGCTAAAGTGCATTAAAATGGGATGATGAATCCGTTCGCGTACTGTAAATCTTGAAAACCGTGTGCATTCTGGTGCTAAGAAGACTCATTCTATTTTAACTAACTGTGTTATCTTACTTCATGCACCACCATCTGTACCATAAGCTCGAACAGGTCTGTATTAAACGAATTTGTATCAGTCCTCTGTGTTACATTTGCCGCAGTCGATTTGATTAAAAAAAAAACGAATGAAAAAGACAGAATCACCATGCGTGGGAATAGGCATGAAACATGTACAACGTGAAATATAACGCCAAGAAATCAATCAATATACAACGTAAATTTGCGCTCATCTATACAAGTGCACACAAATTCCCGTTGTTCACAGCTGTGATGTTTTATTAAAGCAGAACAACCTCATCTTGAAAATGAAGATGAAACAATTTCATTTTGAATAAAGAAATCTTATTATTTGCGACAATTAGCAATTAACCCTATTCTTCACCTTCTTTTAAATCAGTTTTAAGTTTTCCGAAGTGGTATTATTCCAAGTGCAACAAAATTTGTTAAACTTTTTATAGCAAAAACATTAACATTATTAGAAAAAAATGTAGATATACTTGTGCGTTATTATGCATAATCTACTACAAATATCCATAATTCCACTCCTCGCCCTTTCTCAGTATACAAGTTGTACTAAAATTTAATTAGCAAAGCACTTTTGGGTCTTTCCACATAAAGACCACATAAGTTCAATTCGTTTCGCCAAAAAGAAACAACAATGTTTAAATGGACTATAGAAAGGTTCCTTGAATGCAAGGCGTTACTTTGAAATCCGAAATATAAATTTCGACAGTTAAAGCTGTCTTGGCAGTAATGTCTTCCTATTTTCCCCACTTTACCAGAAAATTTATTTCTTTGCGCCCATTTCTGTAGAAATCGTCTTTTTATTTTGTGAACCAGTAATTTGACCCACTTCCACGTTTAATTTTTGCGCAATGCATTCACTGCTTTTCTTGAATAAGTGCATAGTCGAAATGCCTTATTAATTCAATTTAGACAAATAAAACAAAACCAGCGATCACTTTTTAAAGTCTCTTTTAATGAATGCATCCACATCAGACCAATTTTCATAATCTTGACAGAACAATGCTCTTCAAAAACGGCAATAGAAATTCAAAAAAGCATCGAAATCGATTTATTTAATTGGGGAAATGGACCCTGTTTAATTATACTTAATTTCCATCGTGCCTTGCCTGAAATTGCCAAATCCATACGATCATTAAAGCGAGCACTTTGCAATGTTTCCCTTAGTTTCAGAAATATGGCCGAATGCCAACACAGTAAAATTTCCGTTAAATTTTTCATGCATTTTAGGCATGCGCACATGTTTTTGCTCGAATTTTTAAAGTAGACATATCACGTAAATGATCTAACAAAATCAATTAAACAAAGAAACAAAGGATAAGTAAACAACGGCGTGTGGAATTCAGGTATGGAAATAAAATGTAACATTAACCTCAATATATACAATTGCTTAAGTGAAGTAGACTACATGTAGCAAACCATCTTGCCGATGGCGTGATTGTATGCTACCATACATTTAAATCTGGCACACTACATCAAATAGAACCGTTTAAGATGCTTTATAGAACCTCAAGAAAAGTTCAATAGCTGGATTTTAAGGGATTCTGGACAACAGATGAGGTAAAAAATAACATTTTGGTCGCCATTGAACCTTCACCAAATTACTAAGATAAGTTTAATGGAATGAAATACTTGTATGTTCGTGACATCTTGGCCAAATAAAAAGTTCAATATGGCACCTTTCTATTAATGAACCATTAGATTTTGGCAATGATTAGGAGGCCTTCAACATCTTTTACAAAGTCTAGCATTCGTTTTTCCAATACCATATTAAGCTGGGTCTCCACCAAGACGTACATGTATACGTATGTATAAACACGTTTTTACAAACATATGCAAAAAAGTTTGCCCTACAGGTTTGTTTCAGCCGGCATTTTTTAAATATATGTAAATTTATGTAAATATACATCAAAATTGTACAGCTATTAAAGACATTTAATAGGTGCACAATTTTGATATTTACATTATATTTACAAAATGGCGGCTGAAACAACCCGGAGGACAAACTTTTTTGTACGTCTGTAAAAACGAGTTTATACGTACATGTACGTCTTGGTGGAGAGCCGGCTTTAGAAACATCTTGGTCAAATTAAAAGTTCAATATGACATCTTTTAAAAATTGAAGTGACAATTTCCTTCAAAGATCATTTAGTTTTTAACAATAGTCATGAGGACTAACATCTTTTATACTTTTTTTTTTCCTTCAGGTCTCAACTATAAATACTTCGATCGAACATTGTTCATGGATCTTATATACAATGATCGAGCAACAAGCTAACATCAGATTAGCTACAGATCTGAGATAACCAACCTTCATCTCATTAAACCAAATTGTATGGCCTGACAATAACGAAGACTGTTATCTGCACAAGCAGCATTTGTATAAATTTAGCAACGGACAACTCATTGCAATTATAGCATAATAAAAATCAAAGCAGGTATTGTCCTGCCTGTTTGGTTAAGATTAGCAAGATAGTAATCTAACCAAGAGTTTGGTGGGGGCGCCACCGGTTTCATGCCTTGCAACACAGATAAGAAGAGTCCACAAAAGAAAGAATCCCATAAAAATCTAGAGATTCCAAAAGGGACCAATGTATATTGATTGGGCCGATGCTGATCTGAGCTTGGGAATATTCTCCATCATCCACTTGAACCGTTCCGTGGAAAAAAAAATCCTAAACTGACCAATGCTTATTATTCCCCGCATGCTATTTCTGCCATCGACTTTTGTCAACGACGCGCAAGAATTGACCAAGAACTGGACACCAGCCAAGAAGGCCCCACAAAAAAAAAATACAGCATTTACCCAGAATGGCACCATTTGCAGCGAAAACGTGGACGAATCTAATTTTCCCTGTTGTAAAGTCATTCGTTACACTTTACTTTACACACGTATGCTGTATTTTGAGTTAAGCTATAATGTCAGCTATATGACATCTTGACCGGTGGTCAAAGGAAATGGAGCATTAAGAACCAATGTCATTTGAAATAGCACCACTAATTTATATTAGCCTTAGAAAAGTGTTCGGTGTCATAGGAATTGTCGCTAGAAAAAAAAGAGAGCTAGTATATCCATTTATACACAAATTGTTAATAGCTTTGTGTCCACCTTAAGTGGTCTAAGCAACACTCCGCATCGTTAACTGGTTCTCGCAAGTTGTTAAGGTTAATGTAGTGTACTACTAAACAGTAGTAAAAGCACGAATCATGTTTTAACCAAATGGTGTATGACTAATAGTTTGCAGGGCACAAGGGAATCAATTTCCAACATGCATGCTATGCGAAAAAAAAAATCGTGATACATTATTTCCATTGGCAAGAGATCAAACTAAAACTCAAATAAATCTGAATGAAATTTATTCCAACGTTATATTGATTATTTTATTTCATTCCTCTTATCTTTTTTTATAAAAGAGTTTAGCTCGTTTGGCAGCATCGACATACATTTTTCGCACATGTATATGTTAGACATTTAGATAAAAAAAAAATATATATATATATATATATATATATATAGCAGTGCGGGTATGAATGTTGAAACCGCCTCAAAAGGATAATAAAATGAATTTCTACCACTTATGAGAGACAAATATGAGAAAATATAGCACGGATCTTTTTGAAGTTATTTTATACGAAGAAGAACGGTTTATCAACTATACTTGTATACAAATTGCAAGCAAAAGAATAAAAATAAAAATTGAGTACATACATTTTATTTCACCTTCAACACAATAAGTCAAATGGAAACTTCATATGGCAAGTTGATGAGACAAGACAGCATGGATGGTTGGAATCAAACGGATATTTAGCCGCTTAAGAGTAAATATAGGACATGGTAAAACTTAAAGTTCAAGAGTTTTATTGATTTCATGCATAATGAAAGTCAAGAAGCAACTGGACCAATGGTCTAAACTGCTTTGTCTCCTTCGGAACTATAGTAGTACTGTTTGAAACACAGACAAATGTCAATAACGGATAACCAGTTTTGGATAGTTTGCTATTTATGGTATTCACCGCTTGTTTTTCAGACTTCTTTCATTTTAGAAAAATGCAATTTGCTAGTTTGTAAAGTCATGGAATAAATTAAGTTTATTTTTTTATAAAGGCCAAAACTTACTCCATTTCCACATTATTTACAACGTCCTTTTTATAATTTGGTTCGTTAATTGGTATTGGGTTTATCAGTGGACATGTCACTGAAAAGAGGGTTGTTTGTGCCATCAAGACCTTGAAAGAGAAAATTTGCTTAACCACCTTTTTGTAAATCGTTGGTATTCAGAGGGGAATTTGGAAACTGACTTACTAAGATCTAAGTGACTGCTTGAAATCCCTTTAGAAAATCTCGGCCAATCCTTGCTGATAACTGCTGGACTGTTGTCCAGACTGTGTCTTACCATGTCACGTGCAGGTGTAGTGACAGATGACATTTCAGCTGACTGACATGTAACCATGCAAGAAGACTGGAGGATATTAGGACATGTCTACATCAACAAGAGATTTCCCTGGACGACTATTCCAAACGCATTTGTTTGTAAAGTGCACCATGTGCTATTCTGTTAACAATTTTTCATGTACCCAGTATTTTTGTTGACTACAAATAACAGTTAGATACATACATTGTGAACTGTTACGGCTTTTCCATTCGATAGCATAGGCAATTTTCGTCAAAGGTAACGTGTGAATAGACTAGAAATCATCACCAAGGGTTGTAGTTTATAGGTGCTAAATTTAATTCCCGAAATACGCATTTTACACATTTATAAATGTTTCATTAACGTAAAAATTGCCTTAATTGGATAAGGACTATTATGATGCTTATGGAGATGAATGTTCTAACCACATACACAAGGGCAAAATAAACAGCATTCGGTCCTTAATCATTGTTTCAAAATTGCATACACGTTGTTTAGCTTACCCTTGAGTTGTTGGAAAAATTGATCCGCCAACGATTTTCATGCAATATGCTCTGCACTCATTCTTTTAATATGGACAAACCTATCAACAATATTCATAAAATAGAAGATGTCCATACTTCTAGCTGCACTAAGTCCAATAGTTGTGGTCGATAGAACTCCACTGTTGTCAAATTGAAAACAGACAATTGTTTACCATCAACTCTGTATATATATATATATATATATTAATACAGGTACAGTTTACACAACATAATTTTCAACGCAATTTCCCATCGACAAACCAAACTGATAACTGTTACAGAACTTCGTGCGATGTCCATAGCACATCAAGGATCTGTTTATCCCGCAGTTCGAATTTAATGTTGCTCTGGATTTTCTAATACTGGGCTTTACAAACACCCTAAAAGAAAAGTCAATTTCTCTTGTTCTCAAGAAATTCCTAGAATTACTGTACAATTTGTTTCTCCTAAAATGTTCATTCACGTAAAAGTGGGAGGCTATTTCTAAAACAAACGATCTTGCATTCCAGTACAAAATTGGCACCCCTACACACAATAAAAGAAAACTATTTGGCCATTTGTAATTTTTTTCCCTTTTGTTTTTGACTCGTTGGAACGCGAATTTCTTTGTCTCTGCAGACAAAGCTATTGGCAAAAATTCCTGTATAACAAATGGTTGAAAGTAACGGATGATGGAAAATGATTATAAAATTAAATAAATTAAACGTGACGTAAAAGCATTCAAGAAAGAAGTTTGGGGAGACTATTGCTGGAAGAAAATTGAAAAGTACATGTCATCATAAATTGCGAGGATATCTTTGGTTATTTAACGCACCATTAAGTGCCTGCAAGACTATCTTCTTGTGCTTTGTGCTTATAAAAATTATACAGAACCATGAAAAAATCAATAATTTTACCCAAACTTCAAATATGCCCTTCATAAAGCTTTGTCTTCCACTTACAGTACGTATAGTAACCAGTGCCGTTCCAGACCCAAAAGTTATACTCTTCCACATATAACGACACCAAAGCTTTTCCATCTTAAGCCTAACAGATCCCATTGTTATCGTTCAATCTGAAGTCGGGAATCTTAAGATTGTTGTCTTCCAGATGGCAGACTGTGCAATAACATGAACGCACGATTGTATACAGACGGTTTAACAGAAAAAAAACCATCTTGTATAACACAAAAAGAAAAGACAGTTTGAAATCGTAACTATCCATGTATATGTAAATATGGTACAAGCACATGAATATGAAATTTCTAAATGGTTGAACAAAATGTTGCAATTGCAATAAGAAGATAGGGATAGCAGTTTAGCAAGCCTAATGATCATATAATAGATACCACAGCCATGGCATCGAATCTTAATTTTAAAGGTCAATTCACTCTGAATAAACCAGAATTAATTCATTCAAGTTTGGCATAAAAATGGCATATACAACAAACTTGAGATCAATATTAGCTTATTAAAGAGACTTAGTAACTCAACTTAGCTGTTGTAATAGCAAATTCAAAATCTTAACTGCAAAATGGACCACCTTCTTCCCCCAAACCAGAAAACATAACAGACAGGAGTAATAATTAATTCAGAAGCATGGTCCTTGAACAAACACTAGAGGGCTAGCCAGGTGCCACTTCACATGGCCAGAATTTTCGTGACGAATATATAGGTACAGAGAAATATAAAGGTTCCATTCGGATTGTTAGTACAGTGGACTAGTAGTCTGCTGTACTAATATACAATATGTAATCATGATTGTAAAAACAGAGGGAGACAAATAAAGATTCGATGGAAATGTACATGTAAACGTTTTTGTCCAAACTACACAAGTGTGAATACATACTACATGCTGAGTTTGCCGTCCCTAATTAATCAACAACGCCAATGCTAATATATTGGACATGTATCGAGTTTTATATCATCCCTAATTAATCAAAGACATTTACAGAGAACGTCTTGTACTATGAATCTAAAGGACAAAATCTACGATTTCTAACGTACAATCGATTGAAGGAAAAACCACAACGTACATTGATTAACGATGTTCGAGTTTTAGACTAAAAAAAAAGAAAAACTGTACTGTTTATATTTCAAATACCTATGGTATAAGAATAGACACACAGCTTGAGAATTGTGCAATATATTGAGTAGATATAGAGAAAAACTGAATAAGCTATAGGAAAGACGATGTTCGAATTTTGGTAAAAAAAAAGCCATTTGTAACCGAAGTGACAATTTTTGCGACTTATACGGTTATTATCTTTTCTAGGCAATCGTTCAATCCAGCTTCATTTTAAATTTCAATCTCCTAACCGTTAACTTAGATGTCTATATCGAAATGTAAAAGTCCTACGATATGGTGGGTAAACATGGCGGAGGCAAGTCCATTTCCGTTCCCGCTTCCTGCAAAAGCAGTCTATAAAGTGTGTCCCTCAGAAGGAAACGAGAAGTGGTTCGGGATCAGCCTCGTAAAAACGCAGCGAGTGATAACCTTATGAAATATGTAACTTTTCATCGATTTTCGGCATTTTTTTTTTTTTTTTTTGTGCTCGGCAGGTTCAATGGTCCTGGCCACAGGCTACTTTCGTCCACCGAATAGCCCTCAACTCCAATGGGGTTCTTTTATTGTCCGTCTACGGCCAACCCTCATGTGGGGCAATATCGTCGGAGAAAATCTTTAATATACCGCATTTCCATGGCGACCAAAGAAAAACAAAGGCGATTTACACGGGACATTACACACGCGATATATACATTGGCAGGAGTACAAATTCAGGAACAACACGAATTCATTAATTGAAAAAACACACCCACGCACATCACCCCTATATACTGCCAATGTAAAAAATAGTATAATGCTGTGCTGCTTTTAGAACTTATTTCAACATGACTCACACAGAACACAAGACTCCACTACGCCAATGATACTTCTACGATTCTCCTGTTTATTTTAAAGAAAATAAACAAACTTGACAAGAATCCACAATGGAATGCGAAAATTTGAACAACGATAATTTCGGTTTCCATCTTGGATTCTTACTACAGGTAATTATTTTTTAAATTAAAAAAATATATATTAACACTGCATTGTGCAAGTCGTTGTATACCATAATTTTTAAAAAATGTAAAACATTACTAAACCTTTTTAATTTGCGGTATATACCGAGTAGGGTGTTAGGTTTATTAGGTTTACAGCAAGGCAGTGTTTTTCAATGCCGTCAAGGGTCCTCAGGTGTGCCACGGAACTTTTAAGAAGGCGACGATTTTTATTTAATAAATGCCCTTAGATTTTTTATCCATGGTACTTTTTCTATTTCATGAAATTTCTTTCACAATTTCGATCGTTCGTTTATAATGTACCTAAACTAGATTTACGAAAATCTCAGCTTTATGTCTCTGGGTAATAATGCCATCAGTTTGGTCTCTTGAAGACCTAATATTATCCATGATACTACTTTATAATATACGAAAAAGTTGTTTTATAAATTAACAAAAATGCTTTTTATGTACTTTGAATTCCAGTGTGGGACTAGTATAATGTTGTTAAAGGTTAAAAAAAAACATTCCTTTATGGTATGAAAGCTCATTTGAAATAATTAGTTCGGCTTATCACTTGAAGTTTATAACACTAAGTTAAAGGATAAAAAGTTAGAAAACATACATATGGAAAGACTTTATGGAGCGTTAGGTTATTATTCCATACGAGACCTTTAAAACGGACGTGGAGTATCCGGATGCGAATCGGAGGATTTCCTTACACCGGCATTGAAATGCTGATTGTCGATAAGTTTTCTTTTAGCTCACACCGAATTTATCGGTTTTTGGGGGCAAAGTTTACAGTCAAGGCCAATTGCCTTCGTGCCTTCCTTGGCATAGCGTCATTTTGCGATGTTGCATACCCTGAACTATGTATTATTTCCTTCCGTTATATACCATACAGCATGATATCTGTACAGCCTCGACATTGTATGTAACGAAATAAAACTGGTGAAATATTGCTGATTTTGAAATATATTTCGTTGTTTTGTATTTTATAACCACTGCAAGAAATCATTACAAAGACTATTTACAAAGTAGGGACAACATTGATTTGAAAAATGCGCTTGAAAAATTGATCAAAGATTTACTATATATACCCAAACACAAGAGAAAATCAAAATAGGTTTATCTTAAGTAATGTAATTTTCGCATTGGTTGGACCTATAAGGGACATGAAATTGTTGTCATTTAAAGTAATCTGGAAAAATCTTGGTTATCTTGTGTCAAAACAAGTTTAGTCCTGGGATGTCCCATCTAACCGAAATCCAATGTTAATCTACTGAATAGTAATTAATAGTAAAGCAATACAAATGTATTTCTAATATTACTAAATACAGTAGATATAATAAAGAATGTGAAGGTTCTGATGAGTTTTAGCATTATAACATAGCAACATGGTAAAAAGCGAATGAGATTAAGTCTAAGCCGCAATACAATTTAAAATTCCAGTATACCTTTATCAGATTTCTAAGCAGTTAAAAAACGTATTTTGCACACATGTCAACCACTAACTTAAGGATTGAGAGGCGAACTTATTGACTCGACTTTTCCAAATTGCCACACTGATATCCAATAAGCACAGACAGGGTTGGCCTCAATATACTTTCTCTATATACGAGTTCAATAAAGTCTGTATCGTAATATCGAGATAACACTGTATTAGTGGCATCTACAATACCACACCCATCAATAAAACGGCCAAAAATAGCCATTGCATTCCGAGTGTAATGAATCAAAATTATCAATCAACTCTATAAGCCTATTTGTTTTCTGTTATTTGAGCCTGTGTCGCTCGCGTTGAATAGCCGGAAGAGATGTTCATGTGACAGTGCATACAAATCTCATTTCCATTTTACAGCCATTTCTAACAGTTTGATTTTCCAGACAATTTAACGGCATGGCTCACGTGTTAGCATTGATTGCCCTCTATTAGGGGCTTAATATTGCATCAAAAATTGATTTTTCAATCTTACAGAGTCCATAAATCATGATAGAAGGATAGTTACACCACCAATTAGTATGTTGATTAAATTATACTTTCAGCTATTAAAGCCACAAGTTGAAACCTCCATAACTTTTGACAAGTGCTCATAATTTAGGCTTACCATTGCAGTAAATTGCATGGAATGATGAGTTACCATGTTCGAACAATGTTGGTTATATGATTTTACTCATGATTAAAATCATGTCCATCCCTTGGATAATCGGCTAAACTAATCTACATGAGGCTGTTCGTGACGTGCAATATATCTGTATAAGGAACATTAAAAAAACACTGGTCATGTGATTTGAAACTTGTGATGAATTCATGTTGAATCGGAGACACTAACACGCTGAAAGCATGTTCCTCACAGTCATTTGAGGGTTATTCATAAAGTATACATACTATATTAATGGCGTCACATCCTGTGATAGACGGCTATGAGATTAAAGGGCACTTTAATGGACTCACTAAGCGGACATGAGTCCTAAATGGCAAAACTAACGTGTGTTGACCTCATGACCGCCTGTCACGTAAATACAACACATGTAGCTCGTAATATCATCAACAAAATGCATTAATGTCGTAAATTAACATTCTACGAGCATGAAAGCACGATAGGGCCTTATTATAATCAAAACAAGCGTGCGTTTCTAACAAGTTAGAACAGCTGAATACTACTACATAGACCTATTGGGACTTTTTATAAAATGCAGTATAGTAAAGGAGCTTAATGAAACAAGGACGGTCAATATTCAAAGCGCCTCCTAGGTCTAACACTGGGATTCAGTGAGATTAGTGCAAAAATGCCACATTCAATTACCTGGCACGTGAAGAGTTTCTCATAAATTTCAATTTTCTTCATGTATAACCGGGCAGATTTAACCTAATTTTGCAAACATGAGATCCACATTTTGTAGGCCTAACAAGAATAAAATTAATATTAATGGTTGTGGTACAAATTACTAGAGCCTCCAAAGTTTTCCATATTGAAATTTTTAAGATTTATTGGTCGTAAGTACCTTACTGCAAACAAACCTTAAAGGCATGTGCAATTTTTATTATTAAAATAAAACCCAGCTCATTTATAAGGCAAGAAAATTAAATTAAGTTTTAAAAAATTGTTTGTTTTTGACAAGTGCATTAAATGAGAAAAAGCAACATAGCAGGTGCATTGAGATCAAATGTAAACTAAATTTTATAGAATAAGAAAATAGCTGTCAAATAGAAGGTTCGTCAATGGTGCTGCTATTTCTCATTTTTCAATGCTCCAAAAAACAGTTTACGAATAGTCTATATATATATCTATATTGTTAAAGATCAAACGGTTTTTCAATAAGAGTGGTAAAACGCACTTTGGACGTATTTTATCGACTACCCCATGCCAAGAAATTGTATTTTGATCAGAAATCCAATAGGGGCAATTAAAATGGAAATTCTATTCGGAAATATAAATTTCCGAATGGATTTTTCAAATTGAATAAAGCGGAAATAAAGGTAACAAAAAAAAATGGTAGTATTTTTACGAGTCAAGCTGCGGGTTTCCTTCCATCACAATAACAAGATAAATATAACATATATAGATATATGGCATACGTAGATGTGGCCTAGTCTAGGGGTCGATCAAATTTGAAGTACGTCGAACATTTTCCACGGATGGCTAAAGGCAAAACAAGCATCGCGAACGGATGTCTCTCCCTCTTTTCAAAGGTTGGAAGAAATGGGAAAAAAAGGGAGAAAAACGCTCCTGACGGCTTGCTTGCAAAAGCAGAAATAAGAAGAAAAAAAATGAAGCCATTGAAGAAAGTGAACCATATTAAATGAACCTCTTACGTGGTGCCATCTGGGTAAACAAGGAGGCATTGCAAGCTGCATTATGTCATGTGTGTGCCGGTATAAAATTCCTTCGGAAAGCAGATCGATGACGAAACCAGGGCCATCGAGTGGCCGACCTACGACAAAGAATTGGGGGGAGAAATTCGAGCAAAAACCGCAGATTTTTAAGGCTGAAGTATTGCCTTTTTTTCCTGGCAAATATCGTGAGCAGTTAAGGACACATCGCACCGCCATCTAAAAAAGGAATTACATGGAGTACCTAAGAAAAAGCACTGGTTCAAAAGAGGAGGATTTGGCAAGAGCATTACAGACTGGATGCCCAAATGACATGAGGGATAAAGAAAAATGGCGGAAAAGAAGCGTCGTGTGGACGTTTGCTAATGACCATACATGCACTGGGCAATAAAACTACAGTAAAATCGTCTCTAGTGCACCCCTTATAAACTATTACACAACTCCCAATTGCAACTAACCCCCGTGTCTCCAAAGAAACCCTGCGCTCTAACAAGCCTCCATGTCGTAAACAAAACTACCTTAAAATAGCCCTTAAACCCGGATTTCCCATGTCATGTGTTTTAAAACTTATCAGGCTTGTGGTTGCTCCATGTTAGCAACGAGATCATAACGCATTGCATTAAAGATGTTCTAGACAACATGGTAACATGGATTGTAGTAATATTGCACAATTTGCAATTAATCGCATGAATACAAATTGTACTTGTTTCAAGAAATAATACTTAAGCAATGAGAATTAGCAATCTTTCGTTATTAGAACGCATATCGACTTCCAGAAGATTATGATATCCAATGAAAACGATCATTTCATCCCTTCAAACATGCACATGTAATTATTTCAATGCAAAGGGAAATCAACTTATAAACACGGCATTAATTTGCATACTTCGTAAATCAAGCTGGTAATATTGCTTTTGGACTGAAAGCTATATAAAACGCCATATTTTAGAAGTACCACATCTCATACAGTAATCCGCTGCTTGTGCATCGTATAAAAGACTTAAGAAGGGCAAGGCGGAAAGAAATACATAAAGAAGGCAGAACGCTACAAAACTTCCAATTAAATGCCTGATTTCAATTTTGCAAGCCCTTATTTACACCGGAACATAAAAAAGAGGGGATGGAAAACGAAATCGATCCGAACAAGTCGTTAAAACCAGAGATGGTTTAAAATCTCTCCTGCCAGAATATTCGCCTTTCCTATTGGATTATGTATCTTTTTTTAATTTCTTATCGCTTTTCAAAAATACAACCTGCATTATGTTATTTACAAGTTGGCATTCATAATATACATATCACCATCAATTACTAATTTTGGCAAACCATTGTTAAATGATGATGGCTTCATTAGGATTTCGAAATATTTTAGGTAGGATATTTTCACAAAGTATTGAAACAAATAGGACAAGAGGTTAATAGCACTTTCTAGATTAAATTTAGTGATAATTTTTTAGAACCATTCAAACTTTGATAACGATTGAATCAATCACGAAAATAAGCCACACTCGTACAAAAAAATGAACATTTCAACGCAATTTTCAGCTTTAAATAATTAGAGATAACATTTGTTTTAAAAAATCTACATGTATAGTCGACGAGTGTGTTGGATATTCGTTTATTATTCGAAAACCAGTTGTACAAAAAAAAACTGAAAGAGCCATTTTAATGAGCAGGAAATTAGCTATGTAGGATCAGAGCTTGTTGACATATTTATCCCAACGTTTGATGAGATTGTTTATACCCCTCTCGTAAAATGCGTTATGCTGGCTATGCAGATATTACCTAACCGCAAGTTTCACATCAACGTCTGTTTGGAATTGTTGACCACTCAAGTGTTCCTTAAGTGGCCTCGACCTTTCACCAAGCGACTTCCATCTCTTGAAAAATAGAAAATTTCCTGCTTATTAAAATGGCTATTTCAGTTTTTTTTGTACGACATCTGGTTTTCGAATAATAAACAAATATGCAAGACTTTTTGACCGCCCCTCGTATATTTTCTAAATTATGTACATGTAGTCGCTGTTTACTGTATCTGGGTTTCTTATCATAACATATTTTCTTTTCATATGATGAAAACAAACAAGTACAGCTAAAATAGATTATAGTAAAATGAAAAATATAATGTACTAAAATTAATCTCAGAAAACATATAGGCATATTGATACTAATTTCCTTCATTTGACTTTTGAAGTAGACTATAAGACACTAGCACATCCTTAAAAAATAATCTAATGAAATGGGGAACATATCGACCAAAGATAACTTTTTAGAGCAAAGTCATGACACGGTATAAAGTGCTATAGTATACGTATTTAAACAGTGCTTTTTATTCGAGTGCATTATTTCTTGTTTTTTTCGCTTGTTATTCGACGCATTTACTGTTCATTGACCTGTTCAACAAACCAAAGTCAACTAAGCTTGATAGTGGATGACAGAGAAAAAATATATGAAATTAGTTGCAAATATTTGATTAATCAGTAATTGGCATTTCCATCCTGGCGCGCAGCAATCTAGCATCCTAATTAATCAGTCGAATTAAGGAAAAAGCAATTAAGAGATGACGATGTTAGTTAGGTAGAAGAAAAGTGAATGGCAGAAATGCAAAGATTTTCTGAAGTAAAGTTGAAGCATTTTTTCCAGATAATTAAAATGTAACTATGTCAACAGGCGAACCTTTAAAGACTCAACAGATCAAAATTCTTTTTTAGCATATTAGCATTTTTGTGAATTTGGCGATTGACACGATACTTTGGTATAAGTGGCCCTCTTACTAAAATTTCAACTCTCGAACACTAGAATACGAAATTCAACAAAGCCCATGTTATATTAAAGTTGATCTACGAATTCATCACGTTTAAAGCAGGCATGAGCAGATGTTCAAAAACAGGCTTAACCATGAACAAATTTTAAGCCCATTAACAGTTATCTCACGTGCCATATTTATCCACAAATTTTAAAATGTGTCAGTTAACGCCACTGTAGCATAAAGCATTCGTTTTCATTAATATTTAATATCCAATTCGCATTAAGGCAGGGCTTCTATAGAGCGACCCACAACCACATTGATTTATTTAGTCAGTGGGGGAAGGTGGATAGATAGAATTTACTCGATCTTTATTTTACTGCATTTTTATGGCTTGTCAGAGAAGGCTAAATTCAGCTGATCACCAATTATGAGCTCGTCATCATCATTATCAGGAATGGAATTAAAGTAGTGCATGGGTAAGAAAGAAAAAAAAATAGTAAGGGGACGGACTTATTAATCCCTAAGCTCCTTGGGTATTAACATATCGTATACCTTATAATCCTAGGACATAGCCGAACGAATTCAATTCCAAATATTCTATAGTCATAATGAGAAACATTAAATAGGATCTCATTTCAGAGTTATCCGAGACATTTAATTCAGCTAAATTACTAATGTGGCCTTACAAACTTGCACGACATCAACCTATAGCTGCATGGATTGTACCATAAATTTACTTTAATGAAATTGAAATGTTTGTCCGAGGCTTCTGTTTTTGATATCCAATGATATTCATGATATTCAAAACCACTTATTAAACTATATTAATTTAAATAAAAGAAAGATATATTACGTATATTAAACTTATGTTATATTATACGAAACCTACGTATATGTACTCTGTGAAAAATAATAGCTCTCGCACGTACCTTCAAAGAAAGGAACAAAAACACTTGACAAACTGTCGACAGATTCATGACATATCTGTATAACAACTCGTGGATATCATTTTAACAAATATTTCTGATGTTTCAACGCGTTTAAAATTCCGCTCATGAATCTGAGTTTAGGGCTAGGTGTCGTGGAAAAACTATTTATTTTTCGCATATTCCTCTAAGTCGTTTCTCATAGCACCAAATTGCCATTCAAACCGGGAACTTTCCAGCTCCAGATTATCAGATTAAGGAGTTAGCTATAGGAACCATCAGGCTCCTCTTGCATTTGGACAGTAACCATAGCAACACAATTTGAATATTTAAACCAAGCTTCTAAACCTCCATGAACAAAGCATATTTAACCGTTCCTAAAACTGCTCCCTTCCTAAAGTTTCGATACCATTAGGGGCCTTCCACAAAATCAAGTCTAAAGTATTGGAAATTTTGAGTATAGAACATATCTTACGAACACATACGATATCTGGTGCAAGTATAAATTCGCCTTTTAGCGCTAGACGAAGAAAAGATCCATCGGAGTTCGTTTGTGTTGACGCAGACTATTAAAATTCATCATAGTTGTATATATGCTGAAATCAATAATCAACACTATATATGAATGCAATGAAAATGACAATCATTATTCATCATCATCTCTTTTAATGCATTCAACTAAATTAAATACTATGAATTATCGCTTATCCTTTTGATTAATTACAATTTGGGTAAAAGTTAAACGTTTTATGGTATTTAGTATACATGCGTAAATGACTGTCAGCTGAAAATTTTAAATATATATATATATATATTTCTGCAGTACACCAGATACGTATGTCTAGCTATGCTCAAGCATTTTACGTATAATAAATAATGCTGGCTAATTTTTAAAAAAAAAATACTTAAAAAGATACCACAAATGTTAAGACAAATGTGCAGCATTTTAAGTTTTAAATTATACAAAAAGTTAAAACAAAGCAGTATTGATCAGTTGTAGCAGTTTATCTAGGTTAAATGTTATGTTTTGTGAAATACACTGTATAATTGACTGATAGGCTTTGTTTGGTGAACAGTATTTTATGAAATGCCCCTGCATGAGCCTGTCGTTTTCAGAATCGCTAAATAATGGCTGGTTTTTCTACTCGAGCATAGTAAAGTAAATGCATTCCTTGCAAAACAATTTTTTATATCAGATGATAAATAAGCAGCTCGCTGTTGATAAAGTTGTGATAAAACTCGCAGATGTTTTTGCAGATCTTAGGGATCGATTTGTATGGATTACCTCGGTCCATATTTCCTGTTTTCATAAAGGAACTGTGTTTTTTTCCTCTGTTACACTTAAAATCCGGAGCGCATTCAAATACACAAATTTAGCATTCTAGCGTGTCCAATTAATAAAAATATCGATCTAAAATTCTATGTAGATCACACGGGGCCATGAAGTACGAGTCGAATCATTTCTGGTGTATAGTCCACATGTGCATGCATCTAGACCTATAATCTTTAATGCATGTTTAGAAGGTTTTTGTCATAATACCGTCTTCTTAGTAGGTTGAATGGCATTAAACGTCGCTTAAATTTATCTTTTCAGCGGATTTAATAAAGCTTATCAATGTTTCAAAATTGGAAAATGAAAAGAAAACCAAACGTTGTGCGATTTTGGATAAATCCAAGAGGGCAGCGTATCAAAGTATTTTTAATTCCAGAATCAGGTCATGTCATTCATTCCTCGTGCAATTTTAGACTACCGTAAAATGTGGATACTTTGGGTCAGGCATCAGTCATCGTATAATAGGGCTTTTTCAGCCAGCTATAGTTGAAGAGAAACACTTATTCAATCAAATTGTGGTGACTTCACAATTTTCTAAATTTCGCAGGTTCAAAATTACAGCCATTTTTAATGCGTCACCTGTTTTGTGTTTTCGCTAATGTTGTCCAGCTTTCAGTCAATATAATGATTCCCATTTACCCTGACTATTATTCATGTGAATATCAAAAAAGGGAACTTAAAATTATAGGCTACCGACTCAAAGTTACCTCACATGATGAGATAACTTTGTGACAGAATTTTTATTAGTATATCCCTGCACCTGTTAATCAGAGAGTAGAAATGATGCCATGAAAATTCTGAAAGTGTATCGACTGATTCTATTTGAGACCTTGTCAATTTTGGTTATTAGTTATTAAGACTTTTTTCAGAATTTCAAAAAAAACACACCAAAAACTAGCCCAAAGTAACCATATTTTTACGGTATATATTAGATGATATATACTTTTTTCTCATTTTCTGGAAGAAACATAAAAAGGCCTGGTATATATATAACAATCGAACAAAAGCACAAGATTCAAAACTTGACCTTACGATTCCGCGCATGCGTGATGATGTCATAATATGAACAAACCGCTTGTTCCAAAGTCCAATATCGCTAGTTGTTCTATCTAATGACAGTTTTAGAAACTAAACCAAAACCCACATCGTCAGATAAGAAGCCCGCCATCAATAAAAATTACGAAATCAATGAAAAGCAGGCATATGGCGTCATGAGATACTTAGTTGGTCCCACAAAGGCGCTTTCAATATTCGGCCATTAGTCGCCTATCCAATAGTCAGATGATTATTTCTTATCTGCTCATAACCACGCTTTAATTACGCTTAACGCATCTCGCATTGCCTCCACGAAAACTGGCAAAACCGTTCGTAATTAAGAAGATTAGTTGTGATGGTTTTCGATGCCCGAAAACTGCTCTGGCGCATGCGCAGTAGGTGGCAATCAATGACGCCTTTCCCCAGTCGGCAAAATCAACGCCTTTTCGCTCCACTGCTTTCAAATTTCGTTCAGAGCAAAGTAAAAATTTGTGATGCAGGCCATGGAGGGTCCGGAAGGCGGTTAAAAGAGCATCCGGTGACAAAAGTCCTTCCAACATACGCGAATAAAGCCTCTTGTCTATGGCGCCCTATCGATTTCCAACTAGAACTACGTGTAGTGTAGTGTAGTGTAGTGCAACCAGGTTGACATCTGCTTTAAAAAGCAAATCTAGACGCCATGCAAATGCATCGAAAAACTTCATTAAAATACCGAAAAAGAACAACAACAAAAAATATGAAAGAATTTGTAGGTCTGTAGCTAGAAAATTCGAAATAATGGCGAGGCTGCTGCTTCAAAACAGAGAATAATGAAGGCGGTTTTTGTTTGAAATAATAAAAAAATGTGTGGTTGCCAAGCGGAAAACAAAGTTTTCTAATCGTAGAGCTAGATACAGTTTTAATAAAAAACACTTCTACATATCAAAATAAGTTTTTTTTTAGTTTGCACTGATTGCCCATTCAGGCTTTTCTAAATATACGCAATTATTTATATGTAACTATCAATATTGCAAATATTTATCTGCACCATAAAAGATTTGCAAATACACGTTTTATTTGTGCATTTGTGCTCAATCTGTGCACTTTAATCTACCGCAAAAGTTTTAGGGGACAGTTTGGAAACTAGTGAATCAGTATTTAAGTAGGATGAACTGCATACAGCAACGATAAAGAAAAATTGTAACTAAGTTTGATGGGTAAACATCAGAAATCTAGTAAATTATGCCACCCACAAAAAAAACATAATGGATATATTTTTAATGTATTGAGAAGTTTTTAATTCAGTCTCAAATATCAAAATCTCCAGTCTTATGCTGACAGCATGTACATGTAAAATGTATAGTAGGTGCACAGGAAGACATATTTAAGCCCAGATTAAATAGTGTATAACGAAGTTTAGTGTAACAGACCATGATAACGAACAAGGGAAAAGATTAGCATATGATGAGGAGAAGCAGGGTTCAACAAAGGAGAAGGCAAAATGACTCACTGAATTTTTCCTTAATGTTATGCAAAAAGGGGGAACACCCATGCGACAACTGATGAGTCAATGTCTTTGTTACACATTTTGCACCGTTCGGACGAGATTTCAGGGTGAATAGCGAAAATGTACGCCTAAAGGGCAGTGCATTATTACCAAAGCTAATTCTGCATCACCATGCATTGTCCTCAGTTAAGTTTACACACCGAATTCAGTGGCGGTTAAATATCGTTTTGAAACCACGTAACAACAGTGATCTGATGATTTCTAATTTTAAACGTCAACTACATACAGGATGAGACAAAATCGTATCTCATAAGCATGAATTTGAGATTATAGTAGAGAATATTACTATGGAATTAAAGTGACATATTATGTCGGAGTTACTGTTTGAGACATGATCAGAGATTCCATACTTTAATTTCTATGTTAGTGTTCCGGAAATAGTAAAGTAAAAGTTATTGTGATCGACATATAACAATAGCATATTAATTAGTATCCCGATTTCTGTTGTATTTTATATTCTGTAACACTATTATTTTAAAAGAAATATCTACGTTACTCTGTAAACGACATGAGAGCAAATATAGTAAATTGAACAAAAATATTAGGACAATATGAACATTTTGAATTTTTCTATTTTTTTTTTTTTTTTTTAAGCAATTACGAAATTTTATTTTGTCTTAATACTCTGTATAATACTATACTGTACATCGAGTTTACTTTTACTAATTCATCAACGACGAATATCGATGGATGTCGGTTTGTAAAACAGTCCACTGTCTTCGATAAATGCTTATTTTGTGCTCTGTGTCAAAATAAGGTTTAGAATCGCTCATTGCTGCATTATAAATATGTTTATATCCAATTTCACTGTCCTTCCTTTGTTAATGCCAACCCAAACCTTAAAAATTATTGATTTTTTAAAACATCGAACTGCACAACCCAGCCGTTGATATCGAAGGTGGGCAATCACTGCAAACACCTAAGCCATGCACGCTTGCCAACTTTCAACAGTTTTTTTAAACGTCCAAAACATGCGATAAGAAATCATGCAGAAAAAAAAAGACATTTATAGCCCCATTTCCTCTCCCAATCAACCCACTTCCACATCCGGCGCGGACACGTGACAAAAATAAATGCCAGAGATTAATGAGGGACATTCGAGGATCTTTGGGAACAATAAAACCTTGGCCTATAACCAAAAAAAACGGTTCTTGATATAATCAGAAAATGTCACGAAATTAAGTAGGTCTTTTATGAATAAAGAAACTTGGCGTGACAATTAATGCCATACGAGAGCTATTAGCCAACGCAATGTCAAGGTGGAATGAATTGTGTTTCATGTGGCAATGGCATCAACCACAGGTTCACCGAGTTTTTAAATTTAAACCAAATGTTGTGTACTACTAAAGCAGCATGTTTTAAAGCCTCTAAAAGTCGGCAACAAAAGCTAAAGTCGACGTATTGCAACTATAAAAACTTAAGTGTTCGCACTGCTGTGGATACATTTGACCATGAACTTTAAAACATTCATCCCACATTGCAAATGTTTCAAATAAAGTGCATTCGTCGAATCGTTGCCATACTTAAGAATTTCCGAGGTTAACTAGGGCTCTTACAAGTTTTTTGAACTTTTAAAAAATAAGGAAAGGTTAAGCGTTAAAATGTTGTCGAAATTTTTGTTTTTCAAAAGTTAATTTCTGCCTTAAAGATCCTAGAATTGAATTACGCTTTTAGAAATAAAAAAATCCTCCCCTCGAATTTTGATTGACCAACAAGAATGAAGTATGGTCAATTCAATTTGTATTAAAAAAAATCCTAAACTCGATTATTTGAAAAAAACGGATCTGGAAGCTAATACAAGTGTCGTGTGATTTCTAGACCTGGAACGCAGACGCATTAAGGTTTTGCAATTGTCTGATAAAAAAATCACCGTAAAAAAGTAGAAAAACGAGGGATAAAATGATATGGAGAGATAGTTTGTGCGAGTCTTGAGTAAAATGGATGAGAAAATATTCCGAGCACGTTGCGAATATCGGTCTAAAACGTGCCAAGAAAAACATTCCGACTCCAATACACGCATAAGGATGAAAAAAGCACATCAATTACACGAAAAGGGTTAGATGCTGACTGGTCTTATCAGCCTAACACGAGTTACACATTTTCAAATATCGAGCTGCACTGAGGCGTCTTCAAATTTATAGCATGAACATTGAGGTCAAGGGGAAGCAGGTGGATTTTGCAAAGTCAACCAGACGATATTAAAGTCAACACCAAGATTTGACTTTTTATACACCTCCCAAACGTAGAGCAGCATTGTACAAAAATTCTCAAAAAAAACAAAACTGAGAATATTTTTTAACGAATCTAATCCGGTATCTAACTTTCGAATCGATTTTCCTCGCAAAATAGTTTGGAAAAATCCAGTTTTCTACTTTTACCTTTATGAAGCTTGTACTCTTATAACAACGTTAGAAATTTATACGTGCAATGCACATCAATTTAAAATCTCATTACCTATATATCGATGCAAGTACATGTACTTTGTAATTTAGCAAGATCTCACTATTTTGATATAATATGTATATTTTTACTATATTTTTATGTCAGTATAGTTGTAAATAAATAAAATAAATGCCTATAAACTTTCCAGAAACGTTAAGTGCATGAAATTCATATCTCATGCAAATTAATCGCAAGCAAATGAATGTACCAAAACATGTAATCTTAATTTTACAATTGTGTTAAATTCCACACGAACATTATAGTCTGAGCAAAATCAAAAGCATATGAGCAAATGCTCTTCTTTAAATCGATAATTTGCATGCTCTTAATTGATACGGTTCCATAAAACGCTATTTCACAAACTTGCACTCTGGCTTCTTCTTTTTTTTGAAAAATCTAAATCTATCTTCTAGACTTTATAGACAATGTGTAACTGCCATTAGCACTTAGGCTTTGGCTCTATTTTTAATAAGATTAACTGTGAAAGGAATACTTGCAAACTATGCACATATATACCATTAGTTTTCTTGATAGAAAAATAGCACCTAAGAAATAGCATCCTGAAATTTGCCTACAAGTAATTAATCAATGCATGCAACAAAACCAAGTTTGTTCTAGAAAAATTCTAGAAAAATTATATTTGTGATGCAAAATCTATTTCTATATATCACTTATGCGTGCTAATTCTTAATGGATTCCAATATGGCTCTTGTAGTGTAATAAAATAAATAAATATTTAAATTTTGCATTTATGCTTTTGAGGAGCTTCTTTAGGAAACTTATCTCAATGACGAATTCCAATAGTTCTAATTTCTTTTTTTAAACTTATGCTTTTATCTACCCTTGATATAGTACGTTCACATGCATGGGATGTAAAACTACTACTATAATCAGGTTCAACAGCTTATCCATGTTGCACACAAATTTACATTTCATTAACATTACATTTTCATTAGCCAACGCCCCTTACCGAAAAATGAACACATTGTGTTTCTAAACATGTGTCCAACACAGTTTCCACAATCACACTCTGCGAAAAGCAGTCAAAAATCTCATCCACGTTTAGAACGTCTCAAGATTCACTCATCTTGAGCTCTCATATATGAGGAATGAACATGTCTGGAACAAGAACGCCCCACAACACACAATTCATTTTATGCGTGCTTGAACACGTTCAATTTCAAACAGGGGCGACCGTGATGAAAAGACTAGGAGGAACCACTTTCTTTGTTCGGCCATGCAATTGGAGGGTGCCGCTACAAAAAAAAAAAAAGCTCGTGCTACCAGAATTCCAAACGTTGTAAGAATGCCGAATTTTATGACCACCTAAACCAGGAAAAGTACAGACCGCTTCAGAATCCACTCTGGGTTGCTTTTCGTATATATATCGACCCCGCTTCCAGTCGATATCCCCCTCAAAAACCAATTCCCCATCGCCGATCGAAACGATAATTGAAAAAAAGCGGTGGAAAAAAATAAATAAAATCGAGGCTGCTCCAGGCGATAAGAACAGCATTATTTTCAGAACGCACCGTTCCAAAATCGTCATGGGGTCTTACCTTGGAAAGCGGCTTCAAAATTCGATTCGGAAGTCGATTCAGCGGCAATCCAGAGTTGAACGAAGACTAGTATCCACAGTAAGAAGCACATTGCTGGTCGTTTTCTCCTCTGGTCGTCTGCAGCCATGTTGAAAGCCCAAACAATAACAATTTGGTATCCAGCTACGGAAATCGCTCCTCCACAGTTCAATCCTGGTCGAGTTGCGAACACACCACATCCAGCATCGAAAGCGAGCAGAAAAAAACGATAGCCGACGACAAAATCCGGCTGAAATACGTTCTCCAGCCGCCCCTTGCACTCCCCCACAGCATTCAAATCTCGTCTATTGTTGCGATGAGGGGGAGTTTTTTCCGAGGGTGAGCTCTTCACGGGTCGCAAGGAGGACAGAGAGAGAGAAAAAAAATTACCAGCCGTTCAAATCCGAACAGATTCGGAATCGGTTCCGGCGCTGGAGAGACAGCGTTGTACTGGAGAGGATCCAGCGACCTCTCCGACTAGCCAGAAAAGCGCACAACGATGGCGGAACTGATCCGAGGGAGGGGGCGCTGGTAAGGGCAGTTGCAACTTAGTGTCGCAAGGTGGCTCGTCGACGAGGATTCGCTCGAAACGATCGGGAGGAGATCGGGATCAGGGAGCGATGCTCACACCTGAGGGGATGCTCGAGAGCGACACTCCGGTGAAATCTTTTGTATTGGTCTTTAGGGGGCGCTGCGGCTCGAAACAATAGAAACGCTTTATAAACTGGTCTTTTCATATTCAAATCAGTGTTACTTGTTTTAGAAAATAAGTACAGGTCACCTCCTTTTCATTCGGAAGATGCAGGTTTTTTTTATTCTATTGATTAATGGATTTTTTTCCCTTCTAATATTAACTCGATGTACAATGCATCTTTAAACAACTTTTTTGTGATCAAAAAGAGATGAAATTATGGTAAAAGTGTACAATTTTCAGAAGTGAATTATGTTGCAGTTCGGAAAATGACTTGGAACAAAATTCAGTAAAACTCATTCATGTCGTAGGAGATTTATTGTATTGTTTTTCAAGCTATACTAAAGTGGTCTGACAGTGACATAATATATGCTGGGGGTAGACAAAATAATGAAAACACTTCTTGCAGCGTTTGAACACAGTTTGCCTTCAGGATATTCACAACATTTTGGAATGGACCAGTTTGTTTTGTTATGATTTTTATATTATTCTCCAATTTTCCATATCTTTCCAAACCCTGACTAATGCAATGACACTAGCTCTGGAGTGTGTAAACAAAGAGAAAAATATCTAGTTAATTTCTTAACTTTTACACCAATTTTAGTTTATGCACTTTTGTCAAATTATGATTGCTATATATTAAAAAGTAGATAAATAATTCCAATGAAACGTTAACTGATTTCAAGATCAATGCATTTTGTTTTGGATAATGGGTTGCATCAAGGAATGAAGTAGTCCATATATATACTAGTAGCTTAAGTTATTTATCTTTGCTATTCTGTACTTATGTACAATGTATAAATTCAATTGATGGTAAAATATTTATGGTATAAATATGCATCATCCATAGTCCCATCATCCATAATGCACAAGATTTTAAATTTTGGGCACCACTTTATTCCTGCAAAATGACTTGCCTCTATTCGCGAACAGGCTGACAATGATTAGAACAACACTACTGTCATCTATCGGTGGATATTTCAACTATTTAAACGATCGCTATAAAGCGGTCTAGTTTTAAATGGTTCATAAGTCCACTACTATACATATACCAAATTAGATTAACTAATTTTATTCTATTTTAACTTAAGACCCAATAATGAATAAATATGCACAGCTAACTATTTAAGATTGGTATTAATTAACAATGTTATTGAATTAATAGTACCAAATTGAGAGAACAATCAAATCTCATTCTAGTGATAGAAAGTAGAATAAGTTAGCACTTCATAAAATCCCGCGCTTGTTTATCATAAATTCGTGAAATCTGATAGAATATTGAACAAAATTCATTATAAATATAACTGCATGTGTTTAAATTCTCCGATGTACATTAAGAATTGATGAAACTTTGGGAGATATTTTCACCAGGTTGAAACTGGGCTACTTAAATGATAGAACATGTACCAAACATGCGCATTAAATGGATTGTTATACCCAGTGGCCAGCTCTATACACAGAATGCCACATTTATAATCAATGGAGCCTTTCTTTATCTAATTTGCTCGCCCATATACTTGGTGGTGGTGCATGAAAACGTTTTTTTAAATATGTCAATGACAAGGAAGACTGCGAGAATGCTTGTAGCTAAACCCACTATTTTAAATTAATCAACTGTTATCTCGTCAGAAGAAAGCCAAAGTGCCAATCTAACGTTTTGTATACCTTTCACAATAGAATTATATATAATTGTTTTCTTCACCCTGGTTACTTTTATGAAATCAGGTCACATAGGCCGGTTACCGAGTAACTCAAATTATAGTTTTAACAAATATATCCATATTAGGAACGCCCTTCCATTACTGGTTTATATAATTGTGGAGTTTTTCATTATGGAAACCGATAACGCATTTGTACAATGCATCTATATAACGGCCTTTTATAATTATGGCACTTTTTCAATTTACAACCGTCAACGTTTTGTTATACGGCCAAAAAAATGCTGTTTGTTAGCAGTTTTTGTATCAAAATAATTGATTCGTTTTACGGCCAACTTTTTCCGGAACGTACATACTATACATCTAGGCCGTAAAGCGAGTTATGGGTGTAGTACTAGAAAACAATATGATCATTGACTTTGTACTGGTATAGTACTGTTCATTCCATGAAGTCAAGTTTTATTGAAAATGGCAATGAATAGATTAATGTATGGAAATAATTACAATTGTTATGGTACAAACAATTCAAAATGATTCAAAATTAAATGATAGATAACCTTGGATTCTGAAGGTTTCATTTTGTAAGAGGCTCCAAATCATACTACAGACAGAATTTCGTCTCATACATGCATAATATCGGTTTAGCAAAAAAAATGAATTACATGAACAGTCAAATCATAAACAGATTACAATATCTACTATTTAATGTCAACCACTTAAGTGTGTTAACCGAATACCGAACCAACTTGCTGAAACCTTCATAAAAATACTTAATAACTGCATTCGAGCTATTGTTATAGATTTTAATATCATCAATAAAGTCTGATCATTAACAAGCAATTAAAAAAATCTTAAATACACTTAATATGAAATTACTCAGTTATTTGAATTAATTTGTTATTATGATACTACATTACAGCCTTCTTCGCGTGAGATGCTTGCAGCCTCAGCCGGAAATGCAGATTTTGGTGAACGTGAATGTGCGCTTGCGCATGGAAATCATTTATACCAGGAAATCACTTCCATAACGGAGATTAATGATTATAACAATCACCAGCCAAAAGCTTTTTTAGTCCATTTAAAATGTTTCTCATATTCCTTGGTTACGGTATTTTAAAAAAGTGGAGTATTTTGTGCAGCTGTCAATTAAAGCAAATTAATTTTATTATAAAAATCCATATTTAAAACGCCTTTCCATTACCGAAACATTGTAGACTATCTTCACAAAATGAGAGTTCGGCGATATCATTGGTTAACAATGACGTCACTCTTGGTGTCAGCCAACAACAATTAAGTTTGAATAAAAAGCTTTGCATAAAAACCTTTAAAAAAAGTCGTTGCTATGCATTTATATTACCTTTTGTAGTTGGAATATACTTTCAAATACTCATAAAAGAGAGTACTATATATCACTACAATCTTATGTTCAAGATGATTTTCACTTACATTCCATGCTTACTTTTCGGATTCATTTTAATTTTCGCAAGTTTTTGCTTCATAACTTGCCAACTAAAAATAAATTCGATTTCGTACAAAAAAGTTCCAAACACAAAGCTCAACGATCTGGAACTCATTGATATAGTGTATGGAATCACAGTGGTGCAATGCTCTTTGCGTTGCTCCAATCTAAAAAACTGTCGATCTTTTAACTTTGCCAATTACCCTGAAGACAAAACACTGACGTCCTGCGAACTTTCAACCAAAGTCAGAGAATTAATGCCAGATGGGAATTTAGCAAAAGATGCAAAATATAACTTTTACCAAGCAAAGGTAAGAAATTATAATTGATGTAGACAATAATAATTGAACTTTTTAAAAGTAACAAAAATTCATATTTTTAAAATCTTGAATAATGTTAATTTCAGAATGGACCATGCGACAACAATCCTTGTAAATACAATGGCGTATGTCATTTTAACAAAACCGGAATCGATTACTATTGTGAATGCATATACCCAATGACAGGGAAAAACTGCACAGGTAATAAATGCACAGTAAAACAGACATTTTTAAAGGCATTTAAAAGCAGTTAAAACTTAACTAACTTAACTATCGTTAAGAGGGATCATAACTCCATGCTTTTCAATGGGTCGAGTTTACGAAGATACTCACAGTTGAATTAGGGAGGTTTGGGTGGGGGTGAGAATTGGTTTTGGTTGCTTGATGGATCAGCAAGGGCCTCCGCTTGTCGTTTTTTACTTTGAAATGGTAGATTTAAAAAAAAAATTAATATACAAGTTTGAAAAACGTCCGTTATTTTGCACGCGCTGCAGCAGATGGCAGCATGACATAAGCAAATTGTGAGTGCAAAAATTTAAATAATAATATAATTTTAAAAAAATGTATAAAATAATAAGTTATAAAAATATTTTTAAAATGAAAAATGACAAGCGAAGCCCCGTTTCTGATTTATTAAGTTATTTTAAACAATTTTTATTGTCATTAAATCTTTTTTTTTTTTACTTGAGTGTCTTTGAAAATTTACCCATTGAAAGGGATAGGGTTGTAATCCCTCTCAAGTCTCGGTCCTTAGCTAGATTAGTCACCGACTGATTAAGTCTCAACAATTAATCTTCAGTATTTTGTTAATATGGCTCAATATTTGGAAAAACGATATCAATCCATTTGCAAGTTTCAGAGCTTGACAAGAATTTTCTGCAATACTTACTAGAATTCTTTACACCAATTTACAGAAATGCAGTGCGGAGACGCTCATTGCTTTTTACAGGACAGTTTTGTCGTTTACATTAACAACACTAAACCTACTTCGTGGGATGATGCCAAAACCAACTGCGAAATGATCAGCATGCAATTACTCATTATAAAGGATAACAAAACGAACGAATTTGTTCGCGGTGTTTTACTGGATATGTACGCCAACAATATCAATGAGAAAGTTTGCTTTTTCATTGGTTTGCAAAGAAAGTCGGAAAAAGATGATTTCTATTGGGTTGACGGGACGTTACTTGGCGATTTCCATCCATATTCAGACGGAGGATCAAGAGTCGGGAATTGTGTCTGTCTACCAAATACTCCAACATTTAACTTTTTTTGGGATATCGATAGATGCGCCGCTCTGGATGTTGGTTGGACGTATTATTACATGTGTGGTAAAAACTTAAACGATGGCACGATTACTATTTAAGAATACTGATAAAACCATATAAATGTTATGTTATGTATTAGCACGCTTTGCGAGCACATTTGATTTGCGTTATTTGAGACAGTCGTAAATTTGGGACAAATCTTTTTTAAAAAATAACGTAGGGAATATCCAGGGTTCAGTTTTTATAACTTTTTCCATAAGTTCCAATGCAGTCTCATGGAAACCTTGGTCAGCATACACCAAACCCAAACAGATACTTCGCCGACGCCGGCGGTCGATTGGGTTACGTGCTTGCCTCTCGATCCTAAATGCTGGGTTCGCTCCCAGGTCGAGGTCGGTGGGAATTTTACGGGTAGGAGAAATTCCCTAAGTGGCGGCTTTTTCGGATGAGAGTTTAAACCAAGGTCCCGTGTTGATTGTTGCACGTTAAAGACCCCTCGAGAGGGGGTGGAAGTCCCCCCTCGTAGGCTAAATTCCCA
>JAQGBW010000828.1:0-33275 GCA_034698625.1 Julus scanicus | reverse complement strand
TGATTATGAAACATGTTATAAGCATCCATAGCATGAACAAGGTGGTGGGGTGAATATAAATTTTACATACTGTATGTGCATGCAATCAGAGCCAATTCGGTAAGGGCTTGACTTTGTAAATGTACAATTCATGACAGACGAGAAGTTGCCAGGGGTGGGATTAGATAGTCAAGTTGCCGACATTTTTTTTTCACTCATGGGTTACCCGATTTTGAAATTTAGCAATCTTAGTCGTCATGGTGTTCATGTGGTTAAGTTTGATTGTAAAATGGCTGAATATAGACGTGATCATTGTGCTTATCCAGGATTGGCATGTATAGTAAAATATTTCGACCATCTTGGAAGAACCCTTGGAGGTGCTTAACCTGAATAAGGTCAATTGTGCTATGAAGACCTGTGTTTCAGATCCACTCATGGTTTTTTTATTTTTTTTTTATTCTTCTCTTGTAAAGCTGAAGCCAGAAATTAAGCATGACTTATGAATTACTAAATTTCAGAAGTGCGCGTTATTTATATTTTTTTTATAAGCTAATGGAGGTGATAACTTAGGCGTCGTGACACTTAAGGATGGGTGCCGCAATTTGAATTGCTCCAACATGAGAAAATTTGGGACTATTTCTGGAACCTTCCTCGTCGTGTTTCGCCACCGCGCCCGGTTGGCACTTTCATAACTCGGCTTTACAAACAAGCTTATGAATCTAGGCATTTTTATGGACTTGCTATGTAAGCAAATGCTCATCATTGTTTATGTATTTGTATACTTTCACCGGGCTCGACTACTTAGGTTGTCGTGGTTGCGGCGCTGGAGAGAAACCCTCCGTTGTTTGGGAAGGCATTGAACGACCCAGAACACGGCTTAATGCTGTGCAAACATTGCATTTCGAAGCCTTGCATAGGGATAAATACACGGACAAACATGCATTTATGCTGGTGTTATTAATATCAGCATGTTTAAGGAATTTAAGATGTTACGCCATGAGTAAATAACGTGGACTCCTTTCTAGGTATTACCTAAGACCATTTGTGGAGATGCAGTGAGAATGCAGGAGCGCCATAATTAATTGGGTTCAGATAATAGTTTTGGTAGTCTTAATTAGAGGTAGTGACAATTGTCTGTCGTAAGTTGTGCATGACTTTAGAAATGGAATTATTCAATGCAAAATCAAGTTATCTTGCAAGGGCCGGTTTAATATTTTGACTTAAGGATGTTTGTCAGAAGTTTTGCTAATGTTTTATGGCGTGTTTTTATAATGAAAAACACTCTTCCCTGGTGAAAAAACAATAGATTTCTATTGTTATTTGGAACAAACCAATAAAATTGACTCCTATTGACCTTTGGTTTAGCTGTATTGACTGAACCATAGGATGAATTGACACGACGATACAGGAACCATAGAAAACAGTTAAAACCATTAGAAAACAATGTTCCAAGGGGCGTGACGGGCTGAGTCCTGTAGAGCCTGATAACACTTCACAATGTTACAAATAACAATAGAAATCTCTATTGCTTTTTTCACCTGGGTTGGCAAATTATTAGAAAAATGCCAGTGTTCTGAAATTGTCCTTGCCCTCTGACATCTTTCCTCCAAATGGAAAAGCAAAAGACATGCAGAAAATCTTCGGTTCCTTTCCCACACATATCGGTGTCTAAACTTTGCAAGCCGCTGATTGGTCTCGAGCGGACCTGACCTTTCTCTGAAATACAGAGCACTGCCATACGAGTTGTCATAGCAGGTTTCTCTGCTAATTGTGGACAGGTTGCCAAGGTACTCTTGTTGATCATGCCAGGTCTCTGCCTCCTAGTCCCTGACCAACTTCTTAACAATATGGTCCAATGCACCTTTTTGAACGCATCAACTCAAAGTTTTACAAGAAATGTCTTAACCCTTCCCTCTTATCATCTCATAGACTTGCTTCAATAGCTCCATATACATACCTCTGTGCGTGCGGCATAAGGTATCGGAACCATAGATGGCGCTGTGACTCGATTCAGGGCCCACCCGGAAGTGCGCTCGTGGCGCCATCATGCAGTTCTTAAACATCAGTCGAATGCTTGCCACGTCGCTAAGCTTTGTTTACTGCTCGTGTTCAAGTAGTTGTGCTGAGATAGATGCCCGCCCCCAATTGTTCCTGGAGTTGTGTTGCACGCAGCCTCGGGTCAATCGATGTCATTGTGTACTTGACCTGTACTGCCCTCTTTTCTCAGCGCCACCTGGCGATCGCCACTCGCTTCACTGGCGCTTCGGTTCCCAGTATCGATTAATCCATTTGGTGATTGTAGTTGTCCAAGCAAGTTTCGTTGTAATTGGGGGAAGGGGGGTTCTGTCCACCGCACTCAACCCTCTTTCCATTTTTTGGTCGCAAGTACTTTGGTGGATATCATTCCGAAATCCATGGGATTTCTTTAAATGATAGTAATTAGTCATGATTAAACAATTCGCTGGCCATCAGCTGTTGTTAATCAATAATGGCATAAGATTTCATTTGATAATGGCTTTTGGTGCCGTTGTTTTGCTTGTCCCCTGTGTTTACTCTGCTGCCTTAGTGAAACTGGATTTGGAATCGCTTCCTTTATCACATTCGCAATCTTGTTTTTGAACAAAATTTGTTTTATTCCAATTTGTAACGTGGTCTTATTCTTGTGTTTTGCTTGCTGTGATGTAATTGAACAATGATTTATTACATTTTGTAACCAATTCTGTGAGGATCTTGATCAAGATAGCTTGATCAATAGCCAGATCAATAGTTGAGATAAAAACACAACACATTGTAGGAATTCTGTAAACACACTGTGTCCAATAGTTAGAATTCTGTAAACAAACACACGGCGTCCAATAGCCAGAATTCTGTAAATACAGTGTCCAGAAATTTGTAAACACAGTGTCCATTACCTAGAATTCTGTAAATAGTGTCCAATGGCCATAAATTGATAAACACGGTGTGTTATGTAAACACAGTGTTCAATAGCCAGAATTCCGTAAACAGTGCCCAATAGCCAGAATTCAGTAAATACAGTGTCTAATAGCCAAAATTGTGTAATTACAGTGCCCAACAACCAGAATTCTGTTAAAACGCTGTTTAATTATATAGTCATTAAATAAATGCTGTTCAATATCAAGAATATTTTAAACCGATATACCTAATATCATGAAATTTGTACATGCAACTCCAATCCAACAATAGGAAGGGCTAAAATACAAGAATTCGTTACGTTATTCAAAATTCTGCAAGCATTCATCCGTAGCAGTGTTGGACGTTTTTTAAAACGTTATGTATGGATTTTCTATAAGATCACCAGAGGGAGTTATGTAAATTATTACAATATGCATAATTAGATCTTAAAGCGAATTTCGTTAACACGTTTCCCACGTTGACTAATTTGCGTTAGCATCTTAATACAGAATTTTCTGAAAGTGTATTTAGTTTCGGCGTTTATTTTGTAAACTGATCATTAGATAGAATTTAGTGAAGCGCCATTTACTATAGCTTCTTGTTCCGCAATAAATAATCTTGTTTTTTTTTTTTTTTTTTTTTTTTTTTATACAAAGAAGTTTAACTTTGTTCAGTTGGGCGACGTTGTTTATAAGTTAAAAAACCGAAACGAATCTCGTTAACTTTTCCAAACTTTTCCTTCGACTTAATTAGTATCTTTTGCACGCAAAGTGCCAGTTAACGTCTGATTAGGCTTTCTAACGATCTGTTTGATTTATTTACTATAAAAAGAAAAGTTAACCGTGGGATTAGCTAGTCAACACTGCTGGTAGTAACCAAAAAAATCAACCGAATACGGTAATTAAATTTTCTTCTGCCCTATCGTTCTTAATCCCGATTAAGACGTTGAAAGCGGAAGGTAAATAACGTTCAATTAAGTGTTTGCGTGCAAGTTGAATTTCTTGAAGTGCTGTGTTCCCATATTGCAGATTGCCTATTCGACGATTTGTTTAATTTTTAATTGATCTGTGCTATTTGCGTGCTGGTTTTCAGTGTCCTTTCAAACACAATCTGCCCTTTGAGGCCCGATTCTCATTTTCTTCCCACACTGTTCAAATACTTTTTCTGGCTTCTTGCCATCCATTCACACATTAATAATATCCACACGTAAATATTTCATTTCCTCGCATTTTTCGGCCGTTTTATGCAAAGGAGGTTCGGGTGCTGTATTAACTTTGGATCCTCGATGGACTCAATTGCTATAGCTGACTTATTGTTGATCCGTGATGTCTTGTTAGTGGTTTTGAAGCAGTTTCCAGTCTTCTTGCATTATTTATGCCGGGCTTGCATCTTCACAATGCATTTCTTGATCCGGTTCTTTCTTGCAGAACATAAAGGACCGTTTACTTGCCTTAATTTGCGTTTTTCAGCATGAATTGGCGTTTGGGAGGCTTCTTGGTCAATGTCCTGGAACAATGCAGAAAGTTTCTTGGTTACTGGTTACGCGTGTGCTCGTTCGGAAATTAAAGTTTTTCTATGGTTATAGGTCTTTGAATCGCACAATCCTTGGCCAATAACAGATTGAAGCATATGCATGCATTTGGTTACTTGTACATCGTTTTTTGGATTAGATTCTGGAAGTCTTATTCTGCACGTATTCTATTCCTTTTTGTTTTGGTCAAAGTATTAAATGAAATTCCTCTAAATCTTATTGGATTTTCTTTGATTCTGTAAGGACATTGTCTCAACTAGTTCGAATCTCATTGCCATTCGTAGCAATATGCTCGTATAAATGTTGTTGAGATTCGTCTCAATATGCATGTTTTCAATAGGGAAGTTTTTCTTTTTGGAAATTTTTAATAAATAGGAGAGGAGCACTGTCGTACTGGGGTGTTGTAGTCTAAAATAGTTTCAACAATTCTGAGCATTTCCAAAACCGGTTTCAACAAATTCTGATCAATTCCAAACGATCAAGACAATGTCTTAGCAATTCCAGAACGATCAAGACAATGTCTGGACATTTACAGGACGATCAAGACAATGACTAAGCTATTCCAACTCGATCAAGACAACGCCTGAGAAATCCCAGAATGATCAAGACAATGTCTGAGCAATTCCAAATCGATCAAGACAATGTCTGAGCAATTCCAAATCGATCAAGACAATGTCTGAGCAATTCCAAATCGATCAAGACAACGTCTGAGCAATTCCAGAACGATCATGACAATGTCTGAGCAATTCCAAAACCATTAAGACAATGTCTGAGCAATATTCCAGAACGATCAAAAGACAATGTCTGAGCAATTCCAAAACAGATCAAGATAATGTATGAGCAATTCCAGAACGAACAAGACAATTTCTAAACAATTCCATAACGATCAAGACAATGTCTTTGCAATCCCAAAACCGATTAAGACAAAGTCTGAGCAATTCCAGGACGATTAAGACAATGTCTTAGCAATTATAAAAGGATCAAGACAAATTCCTTTTAATTTCATGGAAATTAACGTATTTAAATACGATTGTAAGAGAATTAGACACATTGCTGTTGTTTGTTCCATTCAAAGTAATAAACAAGATAGATTCAGTTTGTCTGTCACTTGGAATTCATGCTAAATGTAATATCACGAATCTTAAAGAGATATATCGAATCATGTAGGATTTTTGCCGAATCTCCCATCAAAGTTTCGCAATCCTTTTTAAATTTTTTTAAAAAAAAACTTGTAACATGGTAACACCCAGAGCGAATGCTGCCCTCTGGGTACTGATGTGGAAACGCGACGGCGTGTATCTATTTCAGGGATGTTTCGGAAATATTGATTTATGGAAACTCTGATGAAAAGCATGAAGTGGCAATATTCTATCCCCCGCACTGATTTATTATGTACTAGTCCCATATTGCGTCCTGTTTCGCGTCTACTGGCGGCGAAGCCGAGCATTAATTTATGCATAGGGGAAAATGCAGGCGAAATAATAGGAAACGTGTCAAGGCTGCAACGTTTCGATACCCCGTTTGGAAAATTGAAAATATGCTGAGTAAAATCCTTCAAAACGAATTTTCATATCGACCTCTTTTCTTTTTTTTTATCTTATTCTCTACTCCATGAATCAGCTTGAATTTGCGACGTTGAATTGCCCTTCAGCGAAAAACGCGTCCCCAGATTGCGTTCGGCACGACGCCACCGAACAATTAAAATTATTTTAGTGGAAAAGGTGGTAATCTGACAATAATTGGTGATAAAAATGGGGCTTTCCGTCGCAAAATTTACTATAAATTGATAAACGTGCAATTTGCAAACAGTAATGAAACTGGCTTTCCAGAGATAAGAACTTCTCTTAGATGCTCTTCAAAGCCACGATGGAAATTTTAAGCAAATCAAATGTATTTTCATAAATATTCTCTTACTTTGTGGACAATTTTTAAGATGATTAAATTTGTGTAGACCAGATTTTTTCCACTAAGAAAGGTCTTAAATTGTCGCGGCACTCTGAAAAAGATGGCTAAAATCACCGATGCCGCACAATAGGGTCCATACAATGCCATCTATGGCACATACAAGTCCATAATTGGTCTTGTATAGCTTTTCCACTAAAAATCTACAAATATATTTTGACTTTAGATCCTCCACCTCCTGGGGTACACTAGGAAGTGTCCAAACCCAACAAAAATATATATCCTCATTTAAGTTTTAAGGTAATTTTGACTTGTATCCAATATAATCTCACCAGTTAATCCCAAAGTTGATTTGGGTTAAAGTACAATTAGAATGTATTGTGCTTTTTCTGGAAACTTTTATAGGTCGTAAATTAGTTACAAAAAGTATACCTAAAAATTATTATTAATTTAATAAAAATAAAATTTATATTCTGGTAAGTGTACTTTCACAATAGGTTTTTTTAACGCCTTTATTCTTGGTAACTTATTTAACAATCTTTCTTATTGGCGACTAAAGCAAACTTGCAAAAAATGTGCGATCATTCAAGCTGATTGTAGATGTGAAACGACAACAAATGGTGCAATTAGCAGAAAAGTGTAAGCTTGTCAAACAAGCGTGGACAAGTCGAGGGCCGGAGCGCCGTGTTCTTCATGGCATATGTCTAATCATTTCTCGATTTATTTTCCGCCTGTCACACGCGTTGAGTCTTAACTTATGATGACACCACGCTTATAAGTGATTTTCACAGAAAAAATTGAGACGAAATTGGAAATGAGGGCAGTTTTATTTGATGCATTTCGATATTAGTCGTGTGCTCGTCTCAAGCACAAACGCAAACATTGGCGAGTTTGCAAGAGGGAAAAACAACCCTGCAAACGACAAATTGCTGCACTAATTTTCAACTATTAACCTCCGACTCTGGAAGTGCAGAATCGTGTTCGCAAATATCGGAATCGTCCGTGGTGTATCATCACATGAAATGGCCAGCGGTCAAGCTTTACTTCCTTCCGTATATGGACTTTTTACAGCGAACATTTTTGAAAATTTGCATCTTGCTCGAAGCTGTCATTAGCGAAAGTCTTATTAGAGGGTCAATTAGCGACGAAAGATTCCTAAATGTGACACTGTCTGCAGGTTTTTAAAAACGTAAATGGACAAGTTTATGCAAATAAAAGCGGGTCACTTGAGTAATATAGAACATTAGCTGCTTTTAAATGACCGAAGAGCCTTAACCAAGTGAAAAAGCTCATGTGTGTGACCGATTGTCTTACAGTGTAATATCAAAAGTCTTGAAATCTTATTATTAAGAGATTCATCCCACTGTTACTGTGGAATTTCGTAATAGTATAATACTCATACTCGATAATCTGGAATTTCTTTCTTCAAAATTGAACACAGACTTGCGTTTCAAAAATCAATGTTACGAGGTTTCCCGCTCCTTTTTATGCCTTCGTTAAATATTTAAATATGTAAATAATTTAAGCAGCCTCTCATTTGGTTGTGTAACTTTCGTGGTATTTACTTATTTGTGAATGAACTGGAAAATTGAAAATTTGCTGTAAGCGGAACGTGTTTGTACATGAGGGAAAGAAATTCTGCGGATATATATTCATGTAACGATAAATGTCTGAGTAGTTACAATTATAACATGTAGGAAATTCATGACTTTTTGCCAGACATTGATCTAAAATTTTTTGAGAAATTGTCAATATCACGGTGAATGTTAAGCCCCGTCTCCACTGAAGGCAATATAGGGCAACAATGTTGATCAACATGGTTTGCTGAAACAAATTTTTAAAAAAAAAGTTTGCCTGCTGTGAATTTCCGCATTTTAGCACATGGCTGAGCATGCGCAGTAAATTGGCAACATTTTTGTCCAACTTTGAACACCTCAGCATACAGCAACATATTGATGTATTCACGGTTTCCGGTTCAAGGTTGAATGTTTGGTGTTTTCATGTTTTATGTTGAGTGTTGAATGCTGCCTTCAGTGGAGACTGGACTTAAGGGTTTAATCTGTTAGCACTAAACAAATGCAGTTACCACCTCGATGTATTTTAAAAATTTGTAAATTGTTGTCATAAATTTCTAAAAATGCAGATCTATAAATTCATTAATTCCACGTAAATTACACTCAGTGTCGGACTCGCCAAGGTGTAAACTTTCCTAATGGCAAATTATTTAGCATCAGAAATAAAATTAAGTAGTGGTTTGCAAACAGAAAAACAATGCTAAAACCCCATATCCCGCTAGGAGGCGCTAAGTGTAAGTAAAGTCAATTCTTGTCAACACTCGCATTAAATCTTCATTGGCCTTCTTCAAAAAAGGTCAACTCGTTGTAATAGGGCTATGAAGCTAAGTACTCGCAAGAAATTGTATTATTTTCTATGTCACATACGTTAGACCTCTCCACATGTTGCTTTCTATTGACCTCTCAGGTTGAGCGTGCATGTAATAATGTATGGCGGTAACTCGCAATTTGCGTTCACTGCATTTAGGTGATAACTTAGGTAATGGATGGAGTTTTGCCGCGCACTTAGGCTCATTAGAAGTCAAGCTCACTCTATACCCAAATTGGCATGTAAACGCTCGCCCAGCCTGATTCATGTAAATTGGAGTTACGGCGCTCCTGCCGTCGATGCCTCTCCAAAAGGCATCGTATCTTAAAAAGATTATAGAGCCAGAGCGGGTTGTCATACAGCTTGTTATCACTAATTGAGTCAATCAATTAGCGACGACGTCATTGAGCCGTGCTATTTCATCATTTGACGAACGTTGAAACGCGACACAAGTCCGTTGGTGGCGCGGTGTGTAGCCATCCGGAAGTAATGGCGGGCAACGATGATGGCAAAAGCTTGGAAGCGAACCTGGGTCTAAAAGTCACTAATTAGGGTTATCAGCATCAGCTTTTCACCCTGGACAGGACTGTGGGGTGTTTTAGATTCGAATAAATTGTGTTTTGCGCCAATCGACAATGCCATTGTGCGTTGTTGGAAAATTACCAATTTTATATAAAAACAACTTGATTTTGTGCTTATGGGATGAGATACCCATGTTTGGGTCTCTCGAATATCGCCCACATACTATGCATGTATATTGCATATGTCGTGCTAAAAATTGTAATTAGCAGTTTTTGATAATGCAACTTGTCAAACATCATTACATGTTAAACAGATTCTGATTCTGGTAACTGAATTCCAGATATTGATTTCTAATATTGTTTACAAATTGCTTTATTATCAAGCAGAGATTCGGAGTTATCTAAATATAAAACTGCACAGCCTTACAATTCCTGGATATTTGGCATATGCTGCTTAGGATACCGCTATGTAAACCTAGTGCCTATTTCAGAAGTCTATTATGTAGGACCATAACAATCGTAAATACTCCATAATTGTTGCTATGATAAAATAATGAAAAGGCCTTTCTCGACGTTTAAATTCGCTCTTTCAAATCTAGCATACATTATTATGGTTTATTGGTAATTTTGCTTTGCGGCTAAATTTTTTAGAAGTACTTTGGTAATTGGATAACCTTGTTAGAATAGTGAATGCGTATAATGCACTTAAAGGTATGGTACTTAACGAACATTAGCTTTCCAGGTTGTTGGCGAAAAAAAACGCTGTTGGCATGCATTTTGTAGGATTTCAGACGATGAAATTGCCTGAAATACTATATGTATATCTGGATGATGTTTTTATTTTGTCGTCATTTTTGCATAATATATGTAGCTTTCATTGCTTAAGATAGCAATTGTGCTTTTCGTTCATTCCCGAAGTAAAAACAGAAATTGCGATTTAAGATAGAATAATCATCATGCGTGTACCATTAACACATGATTAAAACATACTTACAAAGTAACTTTGTGCTGCAGTGGGTTTGTATGATTGTATGATTGCTCGAAAAGTAGCTTCAATTATAAATTTGGAGACACATGTTTGCACCATGAGTTTTAGAATGTTTCCAAGAAGATGTTCGTCATAAAAAGTTTGAAGTGGATTTTAGAATGGGAACTAAAATTTTGCTTGACTGTAGAGCGCATGCGTAACGGTAAATTAAGGTGATCACTTTATCCTCTTATGAGCTTTGCCTTATTTTTTCCCCGATTCCGAACAATAAGAAGCAATCATATCTGGGCCATTTTCATTATTTGATTTCATAAAGTGAGCCGTTGCGCTCGTCTTTCCAGGATAAAGCCAATCACATTCTAGCTTCATGGGCTGGAAAGACCCATAGCTAGGATTTTGATAAAATTATTAAGTATACGGGTTATTGCTTTTAAAGCTTCTTTAGTGAATCCACCATCCACTTAAATCCCCATCTACTTTACCGGTTTTAAGACGACGTGAAGTATAATAGCTTTTTTTTTTGTTGGGGGAAACAAAAGAGGAAAAAGTTTTTAAAAATAAATTTGAAGAAAAAAAAGTTAAGGAACTATATTAAAGTGGATTTGAATGTCGAGTTTCAGATTTACGCCATAATCCCCGCGAAGAAAAACAATCTTCTTGTTCAAACTTATCAAGATTTTCTTCTCAAAACTACTGCAAATTGACAATGCAGCTCTATGGTAGACTTTGTGAAGTTGTACCATTGGCAGCAGATCAGTAGTTTCGATACAGAAAACTTAGTTTGTTCATAAAATGTTGAAACAAACAATGTTACGTACTTGTTGAGCATACCAAGTTTTATTTTTTATTTCCCACCACACGTGCTGCACATTTTTAAATCCTGTTGGACAACATTGTAGTCGTGCATAAAAACACGTTTTTTGTTTTCCAATGAATTATCTGATTATTCAGCAACAATAATTGTTACTAGTTAATAGATCTGGATAAACCAGTTAGTAATCCTTGCATAACTTCTTATCGTTCAGCACTTTTTTTTTTTTTTTGCTGTAACCTTTATCAGGCTATTACTTTAATTCTAATGATATTGTGAATGTCAGTGGGTCAAAAGCTTTATGAGACTATATGTAATACATGCTAATATGGCTCTGGTTAATGTTTTTGTCTCACACAATCACCACGTGCAGGAAATTGAACTAAAATGCAGCCATCTTGAACCGCTGATGAGGCCCCATGGCGTACAACAAACCGCAAAAGTTGTGACGGATTTCCTGAACCGCAGTCTCAGATTTTCTTTCACTTTTTTGCATGACGTGATTAATATCACTGACCATTGTTGTTTCTTGTATTGCTTTCGTGCAGTGTTTTTTTTACTGTTTTGCGGCATTTTTTTTATGTTTTCTAAGTTTTTATGGCGCCATCTTTATTCACGAAATCCATTCAATTATTCCGATACCCTGCGTATTTACACTGTTATTTTATTCCTTTCTTTGACCCCGTTATGGCCCGCTCTTGTGTGTCCACTTTTACCAGTTTGATATGTCTTCAGCACTGGGGAGTAATAACAAGGCTATGACCCGACCCTTAATTATTCTTTGAATTCCATAAACAATCCGACAACCATTGTTTATCCCACCATGACTGACAGCTTCCACTGTCTGCTTTTCATAGTAAATGAACTTTTTTGTAATTGTGAAGCGCCACCTGTTATGCCACCTATTTCGGAGTTCATGACAATCAAAAGTCGTCCGATGACACTTCATAAAATGGTCCACTGTCATCTGTTTTAACTATCTGCTTTTGAAATTATGCAGTGACACGATGGAGTTTGCATCTGCTCTTTAGCTAGTGGTTGGCTAATTTTAGAGATAATATAGTGCCATTTACTGAAGGTGACAATCTGTGCAACTATCATGATTTTGTGCAAGAAGTTACACCCTGGAAGAAAAACAGCAACCTTGTCCACATACATACAACACTAAGAGGTCCTTTGAGCAGGAAGTTGTCTACAATAACAGAAAGGATAGGGAACTTTTGTTTAAAGCGGGACTTGGTCTGGGAAGTATTGGAGTTTACTAGGAAATAGATGTACACTATGCTCTGAGCGGACAGACGACTTAGGACATGTACTGAGACACTGTCCAAAACTTGGGCCAACTCCAGATGTCTGGTCTACCCTCTCTACAGCACACTTGTTGGGCTTGGGTGGGTTCAGAGGTGAAATCTCAGATGGCGGAACTTAAACCAGGCAGCCATTAAGGAAAAGTAGTTGTCATCCCAACAAGAGTATGCTGCTACACGCAGGATGGCACAACAGTGCACATTGTGGCTGATTATTGCAAGAATGGCTCCTTGAGTCGTGAACTATACCCCCATTTTTAGTTACATTATTTACAACGTTTGTTCATAAAGTTTATGATAAATATTATTACAAGTTTGTTTTCAAATATTGTACTACATGTATATGATAAAAATTCCTTATTATAAATGATGTATATTTCTCTTAAATTTACGTTGACGTCATTCAAAAAAATAATTTCTTGACTTCAGGATGACATGTGATTATAGAAATCCTTTGCTTTAAATGGTTGTCTGAGTAAACTGAAACATTATTATAAATATCATCTCATGCCTCTCCCGTGGAGCGGTGAAACTGTATATTATGAAGTGTGTCTCGACTTTGACATGCAAATACATGGATTTAACTAAGCTTTTACATTAAGTGACGTGTCTAGTAATGAGCACAGCGCCACCAAGCGCTGCATTTAACGTATCAGTGGCCCCATTCCGCGATATATAGGTGTGTATAAAGCCTTTTAGAACATTCGAAATGACATGACAGCACGGGTGCCTAGAGTGGATTTACCAGTAGGAATAGTTGCGAAAGTGCTCGCAAAAGTCTCTTAACAGGTAAACATGACAGCGTGCTGGGGCCGGTGGGTTGGAATTGCACCCTGCCTGCCACCTAACGATAATCTTTCCATCATTGCTTTTTCGGCTGAAAAGCTCGGATATGCGTGCCACTCACAACGAAGATTGTTATTGCAGTTTTGCACTGATGGCAAACTGGCAGCACTGCACATTTTGCCTGCATTGCCATTGTTGCAGCAGCGATGGCGCTCTTGCCATAGGTCTCTCTGCAAAGTGGGTTTAGCTTCCCTGGGGACCTTGGCACTTGCCAACTCTCTATACCTGGCAACTTGGCTCTTTCCAAAGTTAGGGAGAACATGCAACTTTGATTTGCAAGGCGTGCTACACACGTAATCTCCTCTTGCTTTCTGGTTGGGGCTTGTCTGATGGCAGGCTTCTGGCAAAGTTATTTGTGCTGCTTTCCGAGGAAATACTGCATACAACAGCAGCAGCAGCAGCTTTATCACATTCTCTCGCTGATGCGCTTTTATCACTCTTGACAACTTGGAAATTGTCAAGCTGGCTTAATGGCCATCGATGTGCTGCTGCTGCTGTTTTTGTTGTTGTTGTTGTTTTTCCTATCCCCTTACATCCTCTCAGACGAATTTATTGATAGTACCTGGATTCGAAGACTCGTTTGGGGAAGGTTGCCGAGAGGTTGAGACCTGACAACGCGTGCCATCTTGGGATTCCAGGGAGATAAATGGTATGAAGCTTGCATATGTTTGCATCAATTATTAAAGCTTTGGATGAGCAGGAGCAAGAGCAGCTGCCCTTTTAGAGGTTCTTGTCAGATTATTGAAGCATCTGCTCTCAACTCTACAACTGTCGTATATACAGACGTCAGACACTCTGTTAATTCCCACGATACTTAAACAGAATTAATTGCTATCTTATGCTCGTGTAATTGTACTTTTCCACACTCAGAGGGGATGGCCTGCCCTTCAAAATTACACGTTTCGTATTCGTTAACTCTAATCTTAGTTTAGTGAACATTAAAAAATTGTGTATAAAAAATAGGGTTTCGAGTATAGAAAACTGAAATCATGTACCGAATGATCATGTTGGAGTTCCTATATTAAATATTTTCATCAGGAAAAGTAAACACTGTTCAGATTGGGTCGAATACTTTGCATTCAAATGACATTACTGAAAAGAGCCCATTGGAAATGCACAACCAAATTTCATCATGCCCATGTCTTAAATCAGGTAAACTCAGACATGAATCATTTGATGGTAGTGGGCATTCATGTACAAGCAATGATGCCAATTTGATCAGCCTACAACACACAAAAGACATGGTGGGGGTTAGTAGGGGTGGGGTACCCTTGCAAACATGCATGGTTAAAGCGTTTTCAAAAGTTCCTATCTGTAAGCTATACCTTGCGAGGGTTCTTTTCTGATGTATTGGCAGAATAACAAAAGACGCCCTAATTGAATGCATTTGATGATAAAAGTTTACTCTGAGAAGAGTATCCGAAGTGCAAGCAATTAATGCAGGCATTACTCCATTACCGGCAAATAAGGCCGCAAATTAATCACCCCATTACAATCAATGAGCTGATGGTTACGTTGCTTTTATTGGTTGTTAAAACTGAGCTTTTTTCAACGCTCAAAAGCCTCTCTTCTTTCTACCTTACCCTCGAGGAGCAGTTTTTTTTTATTTTCTTCTTCTTGTATCTCGTAGAAGCAATCTTAATGGGTTTCATGTTGGCTTTTTTTTTACCAAGTTTTATAGCATGCATGGGAACTAACCCCCTCCCCTTCGGTTTATTCATAATATCGAGTTTGGCAATGCGCCGAAACTCGATTCGCTTCTTCCCCCCAGAAACACATTTCACTCGATCGACGCATCGAGTCGACGTCTCTTTTCATGTGGAAATTAAAGAAAATCACTTTGGGGAATATGAATTAATGTTGGTTTAAGAACCTTTTGTGAGACTACCTTGGGTATCGATCCACGGGCTTTTCATCGGCCCAATTTGGCAACGCTGGCTCGTTAATTTTTCAAGCCATCCACCCTCGGAGGTGAGGGACAGCTGGGCTCAGTCCCGGGTCTTGATAACACCTGCATACCTGTTTATATCTAAGATTTTCCTAAAATGTTTCTCGGTATTTTTATTGCTCTACCTTTATCGGGAATTTCGAATGTGGTGTTCTAAAAAATGCGCCCATTAAAATACCTCACACCTAACCTATTACGTTGAAACGGAAGTGTGATAACGGCTAACGGCTACGAATCGGCGAAGATTTTTATATCTTACAGTATTTCAAGGAAATTGTTACATGTTTTCTGTATTTTTATTGCTCTACCTGTATTGTTAATTTGGAATGTGGTGTTCTAGAAAAATGCGCATATTAAAATAGCACACACCTAATCGTTAAAACAGAAGTTGATTAACGGCTAACGGCTTTGAATCGGCTTACTAAACAGGGTAACGGCTTACGATAACTTTTCATTAAACGGTATTTTCCAGATAACCTCGTGTTTTTTTTCTCGATAACCGAAATATTTCTATCTGAAAAATACACGTATTTAAACCTATTTTGTCGTCTTTGTAGTGTGTAAATATGGAAATTGCGATTGCCTCTTAACGTATTCCCATTGTTATCTGTAGGGATAACCTTTGCATTACATTCGTTTTAATTAACTATAAGAAAATTTCATATAAGAATTGCATAACTAATTGAGTTACACATGTGTATCCACTCATGAATCGAGTGGAGTCATCTTATGTCAAGGAAAATCATTAGGAGATCAGCCAGTTTTGTGAAATACGAGGATAGGAAGAGCAATGTAATAAGAAGAACGAAAGTGCATTGGTTAAGGTAGCTATTGTTGGCATATTTTTACCTTGAGTCCATATTGAGCTAACCAATAGAGAAGCAAGAACTAATGAATGAGGACATTATTAGAAGACATCCAAGAAATAAATTGCCATTCGATCGCAACCTTGAGAGTTGGATGAGAATTCTCAATCCCAGGAATTTCTCCGAAATATTTATCATTTAAGAAGCAAAAAATCGTCATAATTTTATGTAATGAGATATATGCCATTTGAAATCTGCACTAAAATGGAAAAAAAACTTGGCAGAATCCTAGACATTCTCAAACGAATCCTTCAATAATTGATCATAGGATCGAGTTTAGTGAAACACCTATACGAGGGGTTGCTGAGAAGTTCCTGACTTTGGCAAGAAATAAAAAAGTGAAAATTATGAAGGTATACATTTATTCAACTCCCTGAAACTCGGACTCGGACTCGGACTTCTAGTCCGAGTAAATAAAATTCTTGTGACTGTGCTCGAAACCAGCTCCCGTGATGACCCTCAATGTGACATCTTAATATGAATATCCTTTGGAGACTTTCCCTGCAGAAACAAAAACTTCATAATGGTTTGTAACTCCAACGACGTGAAGCTTGTCTGTGTCTCCTTCATGTCACGTTCTCACTAAAACAAAACATGTTGTAAGAATGGGAAAAAAACTGATTTTCACATGCTTACTACATAACAAGATATATTCAGTTGATGTTTTGTTTCTAACTCAATTGGAAGGGAGTAAAGCCAGGAACTTCTCAGCACCCCCTCGAATATGAACATACACTTAAGTGCAAAAAATCGACTCACCTACATGAATCAAGTAAAAGTGTTTTTTCAGCAACCAAATGTCCGATTTAAAATTTAGAAAATGCGTTTTGTTGAAAAAATTTTCCTCTTTATAATTCGCCTAATTTGCATAAAATTTCTAATGCATCTTTGAGGCGAAAAATGTTGAACTTAAAGCAACCCAAATTTTCATTATTTATGCCATATGCATCGTTGTACCCCTGTGGCTATAAGTGTTTCTGAATGCCATTTAATTATCAGAACGTAATGAACACATATCCACACATAGGGTTAATTAATGGTTTATCGATGAAATGACTGAGAAAAAACATTTTTACTTGATTCATGCAGGTGAGTCGATTTTTTTACACTCAAGTGCATATAGATTTGGATGGAATAACAGTGATCTGGTCTATATGATGACCTTTTCTAATGTTTTCTATCAAAATTCTTAAGGCAAAGCAGTATTTTATTAAATGAAAAGTTCTGTATACTGCGTGAAGGGATAGTGTTGCCTCCTTACGTAGAAACCTCACGAGTCGCAGCGCCATCTAAGTACGGAAATCGCAACTAAGAAAAAAAACCATATATTCCAATACACTTCAGTTCAGTCTAATGATGTTTTTCGTTCTTGGCCTTTTCTTTCATGAAGCGTAGATATGTATTTGATCGAGTCTAGCTTATAAAAGCATAAGGATGCACGCTTTGCATGGCCTTAATCCCAGCTGATAAACACGTTGCTTCGTTTTTCTGTCGTAACCTCCATCCGTAAGTGTTCGACGGATGCCGCATTCATAATGAATATTTCAGCTTGGAAAAGTGAGCTCTGAATGATTCATGGCCGACGGAAAGCAACCCAACACGGATCCCAAGTTTGGCGAAATTGTCCTCAGCAATAATGCAAACGATGGGTTATATACGGCGCGGGTGACACGCGATCCCGGGGCCTAAGACTTTGAGCTCAAGCAGCGTGTTTCTCGGCGAGAAATTTGGCGAGTTTCTTGTTCCCTTCCTCCGCCAGATGTTGTTTTCTTGGAAGGAAGATGGGAGAGTTTCTCACGAATGACAATCGAGGCTTCGTTACGCGCCCGTAATATTTATGGAAGGATTCCCACCTGATCTCCCCAGACTCCAGAAGCAATTTCACAGAAAAGGTTGCGTCTGCACTCTCCCATGCGTGGCTAACCAATCCAAATGCGCTTTTCAGGCAAACGCGTAGGATGTGTGACGTCAGTGCTAGTGACAAAAAAGCGACTGACCGTTGTTTTGTTCTTTTCTTCTTGGTGATAAGATGGGTGACATGTGGTGAGATCTTCAATCTGCACCAGGTACTTCTTGTAGCAAAAGTGTCCAAACTCGGGTCCTATGCGACAATTTGATGGTGGTGCTATACTACACCCGTCTCTAGTGCTGAAGTTTAGTGTCGCCATGTCTTGATATAGTTCCATGACTTCTTTTTGTGAAAAAAACACGTGAGGTCATCTTTCAAGTTAGGAGTATTGAGATAATTCTCCTTCGTACCACATTTTCCAGAATTTTTCCACAATTCCCACTTGTAACTTTAGGACTCGACATCACCTTTTAATAAACTTTTGCCACTCGAAATTAAGATGTTAACTAGATGTCTACATTTACCGAGCTTCTAAAGGTCGGTATGCACCAGAGGAAACACATAAAAGAAACACAAGAAACCCTGAAACAAAGTTTTCAGCATGTTTTTCGAAACATGTTTCCTAAATTCCCAATAAAAAAAGAAACCACATGAGTGTACTTACCTAAAGTCGCGTATCCACTGCGCTGCACTGAATATCAAACATTGAACATAAAACATGCAAATTGCATACATACATTCAAGAGAAACCAGAAACATTGTATTCCTCAACATGTTAAAGAATGCTGACCTGTCTCCATCAAAATGTTCAAAGAATCCGTCAACAAACGCGTCCAGTTTATGGCGCTTCTACCAAGGCTTATATACATACTTATAAGTGTATACAAATAGGACACATTTTTCTTTTGATCCAGACCGCCTCTCGAGCGATTATCAGGAAACATAAAAATGTGCCAGAAAATGGTCGTTTTTGACACACTTCTGGACACATCAAGGCAGCATGTGTATGTTCCATGTGTCTAAATGTTTCTTTTGGTGCACCTTAAGTGAGTCCGAGAATCACCTTACCAGGTTCCATGGAAAAGTAGTCCATTTTGCCATTTGCCTTTCAGGTCTTATTTATCGCTGCCTTTTACTCGTTCTGCCTTGCCTTTGAAATTATAACCCCCTCGAATATTGAGATTTATCCTTTCCCCCTGCCTTCCCGTCAGCCCTCCTCCTTTATTCGCTTAAGAAAATAATCGAAATTTTACCTGAAATCTCTCTCTCAGCAGCTTGGAATCTGTAATAAACATTTGCCGAAATCCATTACGGAGGTAACGGGAGCTGCTGAAATATATCTTGTGGGGGAAGCAATTCCCTGCTAAAAAGATGAAACTCTTTTGGCATGTAAAACTTTTATAATTATGCACACATCGGCGACCATCAAATACAATTATCCCCGGCTCTAATCAAATGGCTCAATCTGCTTCTCCATAAATTAAATGCAATTGCTTATTGGAGCCCTTCGCTCGAACGGAGATTTTTGGAGGGTTTAGCACTAATACTAGCGAGTGTATTAAGTTTCTCGAAGGGATGAGAATAAATTCAATTCCAGTTTCCTTAATATTTTTTCTCCAAGAAATGCTTGTAGTCGTTTGGGAGACTTAAGACATTTTTGTGTGCATTTTTCCCCCACCCCCTTCTCCCCTTCTTCAAACCTTTCTTTACTCCTTATTTTAATCTAAAGTGTATGGAGGATGTTCTTGTATTTACCAAGAATTATCATGCTGCTTGAGCGGCTTTTTGTGCTTTTAGCAAAATATTCAAGTTGGCTTTTTTTTTTCTCGTAAAATGTGCTCAACTTAATAGTACATTCGTGTCTCATGTCCCAAATGACTCCATGCATTCGTTAGCTTTCTGAACTTGTTGAGTGGTAAAATGTAACCATTAGTTAACCCAAACCGAACGAATTTTTTATTAAAAACTCGTCTAAGAATAACCCATATATATGACCATTCGAAGAATAAATATGATGCATATTTGATTTTTTATATGCATTCATGGCAAGGCCAAATATGATCCATGCATGGCAAACAGAATATCACACATGCAAATCTATACGGTGTCTTCAATGTCTGTCTGCATGGGTTTCTAAGCCAAATTGACATTTTCTTCGCAAAGAAATATATAGTTTTTACAATTTTGTTTTTCTGAAAATTTAGATCAAATTAAAGTTCTCCTTACGCCTACAACCTTTTTCAATTTCAATCATGCCGCATATAGGGAAAAGGGGGTTCACCATTACTATAAATATTGGCATTTATAATCAAATTGCGCAGTCATTGTAGTTGTTGGAGCGTTTCGTAGTCCTGCGATGCAACTCAATGCGTTTTCCCACCCCCAAATAAGCCGTTAGAAGGCGCGTTGATATAGCCCTAATATAATCCGAAATAATGGTTCCGCATTCGTGCACTCGTAATTAGCTCAGGTTTGCCATTTTTTCCCATTAAACCTAATTTCGACCTTCAACGTTTCTGTAAAATACCTGCTATTATGCCATATACGTTATATTATTAGCCTGACTTGCTTGATTTTGGTTACTTTAACATTACATTTCTCTTTCCGGCTCCCTCAACGGCGCTTCAGCATGCTGCTGTATTGCAATTACAAATACAAACAGTTCTCTTATAACGCGATGCATGCGTTTCTTAAATTCTTGTAAATTTGTAGGACCCATGTAGGACCCATGGGAAGAACAGCGTTAGTGGTAGAGAACAAAGTTTCTGCAGTCTCAGAACTTCAGAAGTAATCCATATTATTTAGTAATCCATCCACAATTTTTGAATGTTTACTGATCCTGTTGCAAAATTGATCGAAACTTGTGCTCTGGATTTTTTGCGAAATGTTTTACGAAAATCAAGTTTACTTTTTGTATATCTTGTGATGTACTTGTTGAATTTTGAATTGTGTTGCAATATTTTGCGATTGACTGTTCTGATTTACAGTAGAAATTATATTATTGAATTTGTTAAGATTTATAATGAAAATATACAAAATGAAATATTGTTGACTGTGAAGTTTTAGTTTTATCAAAATTGGTTTAAAATGTTGTAGCTTTCAAATTATAAAAATAAGTATATTAAAATATTTTAAACAATTGGTACTTCAGTTGTTCATTTGAGCATGTACGTTCATTTTGGATAGATAAAATAATGAAAAGTACACGAAGTTTGGCAGTACAGAACAGTACTAAAGGGAGAAAAAATTGTATTAGACGAATATTAAATTTGTTAAATTGAGTTTCGAATTTTGATGAAAACTACTTTCTAACTATCTAACTTGATTAAGGTTTTAATTTAGCCCGAATTTGTAAGATCTGAAAGTTAAGTCAAGCAGCAGGTTGTAATAGCAGGTTTTTTTTTTTTGTTGCTAGGCCACATTTCTTTAAATAAAAATCTATGCATTGGTATGAGCAGTATTAATTCTCAATCTATGTTATATTTGGCGCTGTTATCTATTGTATAGTTTACAATTACACCAGTTTAATGGATATTAGTTTTGCTAGGAAGCAGATAATTTGAAGTGGCATATTCAAACGTTGTGTAAAATTAGCGAATGCTCAGCAGGCGCCTTGCTAAATCATCTGACTAAAGCTTAGTTTGGAACAAGCCAAAAAAGCAAGAAATCAACTCTGGTAAAAAAAAATCTTTGCATCACTAAAGCATGGGCTCGCCAACACCCGTTAATTACTAAAAAACTAATTATGGCTCATCCTCTCCTCGAGTAATTACCTGCAGTTTTGTTGTAAATAATGCAATTGGCTGATGGTGAAAAGGTTCGTTTTTTCCACTTCTGGGCTTGGGGTTGCACTTGATTTCACATTTAAATAATAGGGCCTTCACCCTGTGATGCATCTAAATAAATTGAATTTATTAGAAAAGGAGACCTCATCTCCCTCCGCTGGAGACGTTCTAATTTCCGTTGACACCTTCTGGTACATGCTGAAAAAGTGCATCTCCGCCGTCTGATTGATCACATCCTGGGAGGTTTTGCATTGTTTTTTGGCACTTTTCACTTCGCATTGTTTCTATTTTTTTGCACTTAACTTTGGATTTGCTATTTTCATCCTAGAGTCTATTGATTGGGACCTTGAAATGACTGATAAGCAATGCTCATTTTGCCAGGCTTTTGTTCCAAGCCAAAATCCGTTGAAATTACTTTCTGATCATGAGCGTTTCGTAAACTGCTTTTGTATTTGGTCCTTTGGTAAGCTTAAAAGCTCTCGTAGTGCAGCTGTTTTGTTTAGCCATGCATTCGGACTTAAGCAACCGACACTGGATACTAAAATTCAATAACATGTTGTGGAAATAGAATTCCAGACACTGACATTGTGTTCTGAACCTTTTTTATGGTAAGCCCTTACCATGCATGGTGGAAAATCATGTGTGCCATGTATGGACATAATATGGCTTTTTCTGTTTAGCTTGATCAGTGATTCATGTGACCATTGCAGTTCTATAATGTAATTCCAATATGGCTAATTAAGATATATTTGGCCCATCATTGGCAACTTATGGTCCATATATAGCTTTTTCCACCCGGAATGAGTAACTTTTCCTCAATCATTTGGCAGTCTCAAGTTAGCTGTTCTGTTTGCACAATGGGCTCAGAACTATTCTAGACAAGGATGTTTTCCGGTGGCTTTGTTCGTCATCCCTGGCACAATTGCAGTCATATCGTTTACCAGGCGTGTTTTTGGTGGATTGGGGGGCGTTTAGGTGCGTTTTCTACTGCTGCAAAGTTGACTTGTACTCGGCTTGGTGTGTTCTGACAGAATAGATGAGGTGGAGAGCTCTCCCTTCGCCTGTTTTGCTCGGTACTCGATAAGCGAACTAAGCCGAGTAATTATTTACCCATCCTTATGTACATTATATCTGATGCTCAATTTCCTGATGGAGCAAGGATAGACTGCAACGAACGAGGATCAAAGCGAGCAACATTTACTCTCGGCTGCAATAACAAAGGCAACAAGATAGAAATGCGGACACCCATCCAAACATGGATTCACTTGACACGCAAACCAGGAGGAGGAAGAAGAGGAGGAGGAGGAGGAATCGATTGCCTGAAGCTACAGCGCCGTAGTCTCAACCTCTGGGAATTTTCAAGACTTTGGTGAATGTTGATGCCCATTGGCGTGGCAGAATTCTGCTGTCCAGTGTAGACAAGTGTCCCAGTCGTGACTGCATAAATAACAAAATAGTCCAGTGAAATAATTATTTTCGTGCTGTTGTTTTCTAGAAATTGTTAAAGATCCAGAATTTGTTAGTGTTGTGACCATAATTCATCGTACTTATGGGCAATCTTAGAGAATGACCTGTTACAAAAACTACGACTTAAAGATAAATAAACTAAGAAATTGTTGAAATTATCAAATCTTATATCTATATAGGCATAAAAAGAAGTTGGTAAATGGACACTGAATAACACTTTAAAATAATCGACACTTTAAAATAATGGTATGCCATTTTGAAATGGACGTGGACATGCAATGACATAAGTTTTCAGAGACGTTCAATTAATCAATTTAATAAGTAAATAATTTTAAATTAATGCAAAGATGTTATGATGGTTTTTTTTGCAAATACAAGTTTGGTGGTAAATTTCATAAATTGTACAACAGTTTTGCAATTTTTGTTGTAAATTTAGAGTTTTATAATGATCCAACGACAGTGTGAACCAACTTATTTGCAGTTGTATTTGGTTTTTGTTTGTAATTGTCCAAGCCAAAAAAAAGTTGAAATTTTGCTTATTTCTCTTATTACGGTGATATTTTGTTGTAACAGTCATAAGGAAGGGCCCCTGATGTAGGAATATTAGGTTTGCGTCCGTAGCGAGTGTCGCTTTCTTGCTTTGTTACTCTCGTAAACCCATGTACCTAAGTGCATGTAGTACATTGCGTATGTAGTTATGCACTAAATCAATTCAAACGCATGCCATAATGCAGACCGACCTCTGTGTTTAGGCTCTCACTTTGGGTGGGCACCCCCTTAAAGTGGGCACCGTCCAGAATATGAGGCGAATTCGGATATCAAGTTTTCTGTCTTAACTTCTGAACCGGGATGGTTATGCTTATAAAGTTTACATATATATGTTGGGTATGGTTTAAATGAACACTGTCCTTCAGACTGTTGTTTTAAGACATGAAATGGTGCATTTTGGAACTTTATGATGAATATTGTTAAATGTAGTTAAACGTTATATAGATAATGCAGTAGTTTTTGCAAGTTTTTAATGTTATAGATGTTCACTGTCATTATTTTCATACACATAAATGGATGATATAAGCATTGATAATTGATAGATTTAAAGCTTAAACTGGGAATTTTTCATAATGCAGGGCTTAATGCTTCCTGTATTTACTTCAGTTCAACAATTACCTAGCGATTACAGTAACACCATTGCACAGAAGCTGTGATGATATTTTCTCTCCCCAATGCAGCATGCCCAAGGCAGAGAGGCTCTGTAGCATATCCAGAGCAAAGAGAGGATTTTGTTAAAGCATCATGTTCAGTTACATTATTGATCATCGTATACTCACTCTTACATAGGCTTAAAGCGCAAGAAGGAAAGGGGTGAATGTGGGTAGGGGAAGCCATTGCAGAGTTGGAGATAAAGGGGAATCTAGGGCCCATGTATACGTTACAAGATGTATAAAGCAATTTAAATGGTGAAAAGGGCTCGACTTTTCAGGAATGGCAGAGGAGCATGAAGCTGCAATGGCATTGAGAAAGAAAGGGATATCTGGGGGAGAACGGGGGTTCTTGCGAGAACGGAAAATAAAGATATTGAAATGGATTGGAGAAAAGAATGAAGAGGGTTTTGAATGGAAGTTGCGAGTAAATGATCATATACATCGGCGAGAGAGAGAGAGAAAAAAATGGATTTTGAAATAGTTATAGAAGACAAAATGAGAGAAAAAAACCGTGTTTCCAACAACATATGTGGCACTGATGGCCACCCATTCGTCTTTTTTCTTCTTCTTCCAAAAAATAGGGGTTTTCAGGAAGTGAGATAGATATAGAGGGGTGGGAAGGACCTGACCGGTATTTCCCTACATTCAATCGATAAACGTTAGGCAATAGCTATCTTATATGATGTCCCTGCGACACTATGTATGGTCACTTTATACCGTTATTGCATGGGGTGAAAAGGCTTCTTGCAATGTATCTACAATTTCTATAGAACTTTGATTTTTTTGTGCCACATTTGTCCATAAAAATGGAGAATTTTGAGAAATCGTTTCAGATACTATTTTTGAAACTCGATGTTAAGAAGCTATGTTAGACGCTCTTATATACACATTGTATACTTTGGCTGATAGCTTTTGGAAGAAATTGAATATTTTTCATGTTAATAAAATGTAATGAGAAAACCATAGCTGTTTAAGATTTTAAAGCGATTGTTGAGCATAAATGTCTAATAATTGTTTTTTCTTTCTTTCTAGGTAAGTCAAAAATTGGTTTGCATACTATATTATGGCATTAAGGTAGGGTCATCAGTTTATTACTGAAGAAATCGCAAGCAATGTTCCAAAAAATTAGCCAAATTGTTGATTGTTCAAAGAGGATGTTTGATGCTTAATCAATCTATTGGTGATTTTAGTTAAATTTGTAAAAGTTTCTTTTCTTGGACTGCTGACGTGAAATATGAAAATAATGGGTGGACAAAATTATGTGAACACCTACTACAGGTCATTTGTACCCTCCAAAACATGGATTAGGCTATTGCTCGACAACTGTTATAGTATGCTCCCTATATATATATATATACGTATATATTTTCATATTTCACGTCAGCAGTCCAAGAAAAGAAACTTTTACACATTTCACTATATATATATATATATATATATATATATATATATATTACTGTTATATTTATTTCCTGTCTGTATTATTTCCACACATAAAACCATAACATGTAAAAAACAATTTGTGGGGGACAAATAACGCAGTATTTGAATTTACATTAATTGCAATGGGAAAAATTGATTCAGCTAACGAACTTTTCGCTTCACGAACAGGGTCGAGAAACGGATTAAGTTCGTAAACCGAGGTTCCACTGTACCAATAAGTTTTATTCCAACATTTATAAACGTTTACATTGTTTTGCCCACCTCCTTTAAGTTACGCCACTGTCAAAGCACTTAGGATTTGCATTTTGGAGGGGGAAAAACTACACAAAATCTGCTACTAAATGAATAGATTTTACGTGCCTTGTTATTATGAAAACTGCAATGTGTATGTCAAATGTCTGTGAACTTGAAATTAGTTTCGCATATGGCATATGGTACCATACTTATCTTCATTGCAGAGTTTTTCCAGAGTGAGGCAAACACGCATAGTATAGTGGTTGTGCGTGATTGCCCATTTTCATTATCTTGTGGGTGTAAAGCATTAAGGGGCAATTCAAAAAGGACGTCCTCAAGAGGGGGTGGGGGTCTGCTGGCATGTGGACAAGGGGAGTTGGGTGAAGCCATTATGGACGTCCACTGATTGTATTTTCTGTTTGTGTATGGAACGTCAGTGAAAGTAGGGAAGAGGGACACAAGAAGCAATGTCTTTTTGAATGGCCCCTAAAGTGAAATGTCCTAAAAGCCTCGTGATTAAGAAGATGCTTATGCTCTAAAGAAACCTGAGCAAAACCTTTTCCAACCTCTCAGCAACATAATGTGAGCATGCTCGTGTGCTCCACGTCTTAAGTGCGAGCAAGTGCTGTCGCTGTTTTGCTAATTGCGCTGTCGTCTGCCAAGCGACAATGTCTTGTGCCGAGACTTCCTCCGCAGTTTTTCTCGCGCATTTGTCTCTTCCGTCCGTCCTTCCTCTTTTCTCGCGTTTTATCGCGGCCATTTGGCGTGATGGATTTGGCAGTCGCATCGTAGACGTTCCTCGCTGCAAGACGAATGCCTGTTTTGAAGTGCACTTAACTTGTCCATCAAACGACATTAGGCTCTCTGGTAATAATGCGAGGAGCACTTTGCATGGCGCACACTCGGATGCGGTTTTCAATTTCTCTCATTCGCCCTCTCATGCAAATAAATGCCCGAATCAGTGCACCGAGGCTCTTCCTGCCTTTGGTTTCAAGTCTCGCTCAGAGTAGCGCTGCCGTCGCCCTTCCGCGAGACATTACCAACACTTGGGATTCTATACACGCAACAGTATGTGAAGATCCACTGACTCTTCTTTGGACTTGTTGTATTTTTCCAGTTTTCAAAAACTATCTTCCTTCTTGGAGTATTGATGGATGTGGAATTGACTGGCCAAGGGAATTTCTTTAGATGTTGTGCCCTTAAAGATGGTTGAGGAGACATCTTGTTTGCGAATATTTTGAAATTCTAAACGAAAATAACTGAAGATATGACGAAGTTTTATCCCTTTTGTGTAACCTACTCTTACACGAAGAACGAAATGCACATCTTGTTTCGGTTAAAAATTAAATGACAGAGACGCACATCAATGCTTTATCACAAGTCTGTTTTCAATTATCTAGCAAAGCAGCGCCAGGTTTGATGCAGATTTTGCAACTCTTTAATAGAAGAGAACGTTTATTGACTTTTATAAAACGCTGGTTGTTGATGACAGTGATTGATTTATGATATCTGACTTAGCTGAAGAAGGGTACCTGTGTAGTGTAACACATGCAAGATTATTTTAGGACGACTAGCAAACTTTTGCTCGAATAATTTCGTTCAGATGTCACTGTGTTGTTATAAATTATTTTTCCAAATCACCTACGTTATTCATTCTGAACTCACTTGTCTCATAACATTAGTGTTTCTCAGATAAATGTTTATTGATTTTCGTATAAAAGTATTTTGAAAAGTTTGGTATGCAGTGATTGGTTAGTTTGGTTTCACGAGTGTTGTCATATCAGATTAATTTGGCCCTCTTGTAGAATAGTTTGTGTCCCACTTTAAATCATTTGAAAAAATCATTTTCAAAATTTTAATTTGTTTTATGAACTGTCTGTTTTCTATTTGCAATAATAATGTTGATGGCACATTTTGCAAATAGTCGATACACTACCGGTTTAAAAAACGCTAGAATGTTTATCCACTTTTAATGTTTTAACTTTGGGAACAGTTTGTCAAGTAATACGTTTAATAAAATTCAGCCCTTGAGCATTTCATACAAGATTTACATTAGGCTATCATAATCAAATTCATTATGGACTTTTTCTTCGACTTTTACGAGTGAGTTTTTAATTTGGCCGCTCAATATCGAAACTCAGATCAGACAGACCGCGTTTGTCGCAAAATAAATTGAAATCGAATTAAGGTAATTTCAATCTAATTAAGCATCACAAAAGAGGGCAACATGTGTGGCTGATAACCGCTTTATCATTTTTCTGTTGATGAATTATTACGTTGCTTGTTGTGATCTCCCAGTATAGTTTTAAGATGCCGAATTCCGAAAAAATGTCTTTGTAACACAATTAAAGATTGTTGAGAATCGGTCTAAGAAGCACCAATGGAGAAGTCGTATGTTGGTCAGGGATATCGTTTGGAATAAAGTACAAGAAACTTTAAAACTATATATTCTAGGCGTTGCACCACGGCCTAGTGTATACTCTGGAGCGTGTAATTCACGTATAGCGACTAAACGAGAAAACCCCGAGAGCGTGGGAGTTTCTAGGATGGTGGTGTGGGGAGGAGATTTGGAAGGGTAGTGAGGGTGTGGGGGGTTATCTGCTACACGCGCTTAATTTGCATTCCCCCTAGTTGGCATCAATAATAACAACGGGAACGATGATGACGTTTCCGAAGCAAATTTCATTAATTAATGATCGCATTAGTCGGCCTAAATTAGACGCTGCAATGCAGGCATTAGAACCGGTGCATATTTATGGCGAGGCAGGTGCACCAAAACCCCACCGAAAGCGGGCTTCACGCTTAATTAAAACGAGTTTGCCGCAAAACTAATTCCTCAAAATGGCCACCCCGTCTACTCTCCCATTGGTGCAAAGTGCGAGGCAGGCTCAAGTTGAGGAATAGCTGCGGTCTGCGGCGCGATGCCCGCCGGCTCTCGGTGCTGACCAATGCGGCGACCGCATCGACGGCATGACCCCGGCGTGGCGCACATTTCGCTGAACCAAGTTGGGTGAAATCGGTGGCAGTTATCTTTGGGACATGGGATGGTGTGATAAGGAGTTATCTGTTCTGCTGCCTATAATTGAGTTGGACGCCACCGTGAATTGCATACCAAAGGGGATTGGTTGGAAATTGCACTGGTAACGTGATAGGATGCCATTCTCCGGATTTGCTTTGTGAGGATTTTGGAATTTGTGCTGTATTGCCTGCATGGTGTGTCAGGCAATAAACAGATTTCAAGGGATGCAAATATGTGGTGCAGGATGAGGGTTGCTGCATGTATACATTGAATATTGTCCATGTCAATTAACTTCTATAAAGTTATATATCGCATCTGAAACTCTAAATTACAGACCAAAAGCTGTGGTGACAATTTATTTGTGACATTTAATTATCAAGTCAAAAATTGGTATGCAATCATGCATTGCACGGATACATTGCAGGAAACCTCCCTGCGGATTATTTTGTTTCTGGGTATCATGTATAGGTTGCTGTCACATTAAAAAAAATTATATTATTATTATTATTATTATTATTATTTATTTGAATACAGATTATGATACTAGACACACAATCAAGCAAACAAAATATAGTGAGCACTCAAAGAGTAAAGGAAAGATAAAAATCATAAAAATGTCAACTGTTCTCATTAAACTAATAGTTCCAACTGGTAGCAGGCAGTTTCAACTAAATTTACTCAACTAAAATGGTACAACTGAAGGATTTACATCTATGAAATGTTAAACTAGGTTTTTTAAACTAAATATCAATCAGGTGGTTTTTATTCTTCTGAGTTAGGTCAGGTTAGGCTAGTTAGCATAAAAATGTAGGTGTCCATTAGTTGAACCAAATTTAGGTAAAAATTTTTTTAGTTGTAAAACTTTAGTGGAATTTTTTATTGTTGAAGAAATTTAGTTGAAATTGCATGACTCCGTTTCAAGTCGAAAGTTGACAAGTTCAATATTCCTAGGATTCCATCCTGGGTTTTTAATTATGATTTGGGTAATTAAGCCCTACATATTCAAGTACGTATTCCACCGACTTGTACCGAGTTACAGTCATCTTAATGACTGCTGAACTTTCCGTGACTTGTCACATGGTGACGCGTGCAATAACCGGGGATTTTACCCTGAGCTAAATGATGACCACACTCACTTTGGCTAGCGTTAATTTTCCGCTTAACGCGGGTTTCCATTGGCGAGTGCGTTCTCTGATCCCGGGGACGTCGCCATTAAGGATGCCCCCTGCACCCGGGGTGCCCGTCGTATGCAAATTGGTACCCGGAGCGCTGCCATTGGCGGGCTGGTGCAAATAGAACGCTGTTTGCACAAAATAATCCTCTTGTATAATTAATTGCTGTTTATGGCATTTGCGAAGGGCATTGTAATTGTTCTCTTCATTTTCATATCTGTCTATCTGCCGAGCGTTATAGTTTATCCATCCTCTCCCTACCCTCTTCTCTCATAATTGTTATGGGCTCGAGTTAGATGTGTTTGCAAAGCATTATTTTTGCAGAAATGAGTGAAGAAAATATGCTTTGCATATGACCGTTAAGAAAGAGGGCCGATGGAATTTTCGGAGTTGTTGCTGGAAGGGTCTATCCATGCATAAACGATTATGGGTACTTTACATGTCACACATACGTTTCCTTCCTCACTAAGATGATGTTGGCAAACTCGTAGATATGTTTTTATAGTAAGTTATGTTTTGGAAGTTTCATTTAGTAATTTTGGTTAAACAGTCATTTATTAAATGTCCGCAGTGCTACGTGATGGGTACACCCTGTATTGGTGCGATAAATGAATATTTACATTTTGTATCTAAATATGGCGGTGTTCATTTGCACACGTTGCGTTCTGATTAGCAAATCAGAATTTTGTAAATATTTAATCGACGAATTAAGTAATGAGGCAAATAGCCATTTTTGGCCCGACTTGCACATGTGATGTAACTCGCGAAAACGACTTCTGCTTCCAGCAATGTTCAAAACCCAGTGGATCTTGCACATTTGTTAATTTCGAAGCTTTACAATATTTATAATTATATAGCACCTAGAAGCAAAGTAACCCAACTTTCATTCATTGAGTAACTAGGGGGAATCTGTAAAGTCGTGTAAGTGAATCTTAAAACTTTGTGTTTTATTATATATTGTAGACTTGCGAAAATTGTACTCTTTGAGTAGGAGTACTGATTACGAGTACCTATGGAATCATACTCCATAGTATGATTTCTATCTTAATCAGACTTGGGTAATTTGTACTCATGGATATGAGTACGGATTCGGAGTATGGCTCAATTTATTTACATTCATATTAGCTTTTTAGAATTACCCTCATTTCAAGTTACTCAAATGTATTAAATGCGACTTAATTAAAAGTATTTCTAATCATACTTGATTACATTTATATTCATAATTTCAGATTATCTTAATATTCAAGGACATGTTTACTCGCTACTCAAATCCATTTCATATACTCAATTATATACTCTATGATGCATTGTGCATGAATGTTAAACATCAGACCAGCAGTTCAGATTTTAGTGAAAAAGTTGAGCACATGATTTCATTTATCCATTTTAATTGAGCATCTGCTTAAAGATAATTCAAAAGTAAATGCTCTACAAGTAGATTGTCAAAAGTTGAATTTGCTTATTTTAAATAATATCAGGGAACAAATTATCGACCCCTAGTTATATGCCTGATGCAAAAACTAAGTTTCGGATACTAATTCCCCCCTTGCTTTCTGAAACAATGGTAATTACCTTCTGGGTCCAAACACGTGCTACGTTTACCTTAATTGTAGTAATAATGCTTTTTTGGGGTTGGTTTTTTTCTCTCTTCGAAACCAAACCACTAAAGCTCCAATTCCTTAATGACCGGGTTTTGGTGGTCGTAAAGCTGGTCTGCCTCTGGGCAAACTATTGTTCTTCGTCTTGTTCTGCTTGTTGTTTCCTTCATTCCAACTGTCATAGTATACCAACATATCGTAATTTCGGTTAAAATATAGTTACTGCCGCTGGCCTGCATCTGTTGCGAGTTTTTTTTTTTTGTTGTTTTTTGTTTTTTTGTGGATGGAAATTGAGTTCTCCATCGTGGTTTGTGGTTTTTTGTGTGTGTTGTCTGGATGATTCCCTATCATAACACTTGAGGAAACAGGCTGACTGGTATCAAAGGGTTGTTCTAACTCGTTTTAGGATATATTTGAGGTTCGTTGAGGCCTTTGGGTACATCGAAATGACAGCCTGTAAGATGTTGCCCATTTCTTAACCTGGTAGGGATACAATACCGTGTTTCATTAATTATAAAACGCCTTTTTTCACCATTGAAACATCTCTAAAAAGTGATGCGTCTTAGAATCGCGGGTGTCTTAAACCATGTTCTGTCCAGGTGATAATTGCAGGCTACATGCTCTCTACATAGTTATCTCATTGTTGGTCAAATGTATCCAGATTTCTGAATGCATGTAACCAATAAATTTATGGATGTTGAGTTCAACAATGTTGCGCGTCCAGAATGTTTTTCCCCCCAAATATTCTGCATTATTCATGCATATTGATATGTATATTATATTTGGGGGAAATGAATTGCAGCTGCTATAATGAGTTTCAGAACATGAAACCAACTGTTGGAAAAGTTTTGGATTCTTCTTGGTGAGTTTTTTTAAAAAATTTGATTCCAGTTTTGGTGTGCAAAGATGTTGAGACGGAGGGCTCGAATTTCAAGAAATTTCAAGTTTCATTTTTTTTAAAAATCAGGCATACATTTCATATCCATCCTTAGTTCCTTCATTATACTACGAAGTGCAAGATGGACTAACGATCGCTTCTGGAACCAGTATCATTCCTCGCAGTTGACTTTTAGGCCCTTTGGGTCACGGTGGTAACCATGCAACGGGAACGGGATTTCCGCCGAGCTTAACGAGGCTTTCTTTGCTTTTGGTGTATTATTGTCGTCCTGAAATACAAGAGCCCTACGACCACAGATTTCATTCTTGTCTGTTATTATGACCGCATTTTGACTCGTATTTCTATGGGCAACAACATTTCATTTGGATCGCTGGCCAAATGCACCAATGTTTCCGGTCGTGACTGTGTTCCGGTCTCTCGTTGCTCCGTTACCGGAAAATCGGAAGGTTTGAAAGTTTCCCCGCTTTAAATGCAGTTTGAAAAGGCCTTGTGGTTGAATTCTTATTCAAATTCTTATGGTGGCGCCACACATGAGATATACAGTGGTTCCTCCGAAAAGCGGACAGTCACGGGACCACAAGTTTTGTCCGTTATTCGGAGTTGTCCCCTATTGG
>JAQGBW010000827.1:0-33277 GCA_034698625.1 Julus scanicus | reverse complement strand
AAACAACGTTCCAAATAACAATAGAAAACAACGTTCCAAATAACAATAGAAAACAACGTTCCAAATAACAATAGAAAGCAACGTTCCAAATAACAATAGAAAGCAACGTTCCAAATAACAATAGAAAACAACGTTCCAAATAACAATAGAAAACAACGTTCTAAATAACAACAGAAAACAACGTTCCAAATAACAATAGAAAACTATATAGAAATCTATTGTTTTTTCACCAGGGCCACCTTCATCTCCCATTGCAGGAGCTGATGATAGAAAGATTATCCTCACACATAACAAATCATTGCCATCCGGCTAATTTTCTTTCCAAATTTGATCATCAATTATTTTTATTGGCCATATCAATAATGGTGGTGAGTGCTGCGAGCATGCATGTTTCATGCAAATTTCATAAAATTAGCATTGTCTTCGTGATTACATTACCAACGAATTGTTTCCTAGTGTAAAAATTGAATCTCGCGCAAGAGGCGCTTGTCAAAATCGTTAAATTTATTCATAGATGTTCCCTTGAAAAATGAACTGGGGATGCACAACATGACAGTGCCGGGGAAGGAAGTAAATATGTAAACAGTATAGAGCGCATACCCCCCGTTTGCCTCCCCCTAATTTCGTATGAGATCACGAAAACGTTTTGACCACAAACGTGCATAGATAGCCAGTGTAGACCATCGAATATCATGCAGAAGATGCATCGAACCCATCAAAGGAAAGCCTAAACAAGTCGCGTAATGATTACCAACGAGTTATCTTCAAAGGAAATAGCTCTGCCTTGGTCAGGGGTCCTGCTGAGAACTATTTGGATTGGAACATTTCAATGCCCTCGACTCCATTATCCATTTGGAAAAGAAAATCGCAAATCATCTGAGAATTACACAAGAAGGCCAAGTTCACCTCGTGTCTACGGGCACATTATTGCAATTGACCTATGGCGAGATTTGGGATACAGGACTGATCCAATGCCACAATTTGGCTGCCAAAACGGGTCATTGATGCCTGCACCTTGTAATTATAAGCCCACTTCATGAATTTGTAATGTGGACACTTAGGCACTGGTTGGTTATTAACGACACCATTGATAATAGACTGAAGTGGGTAACAGGATCCCATATACGTAAAATAACTACTTTACACGAACCAAATAGACAATAGCACTGTATTAACTAGTTTTTAGGATTAGGGGAGAGTGGTTAGGAATGGGACACAGGAGGAATGGGATATTGCCAATAATTTAAAACTTTACTGTGTAAAAAGATTGATAATTATGGGCTGAGATGGAACTTGTGTTCCTGCATTTTTTTTTTTTTTTTTTTTTTTTTTTTTTTTTTTTTTTTTTTTTTTTTGTAAAATGGTGGACTTCTGTTGAAGCACAAGAATACAATAACAAAAGTGTTACTTCGAATATTAAACTTTTCTAACATAATAGTTTATTTGGTGTTATTATATGTTTACTAGCAATCTGCAAGTTCCTTTTAATCCAATGGTGGGTTTGAGACAAATACTTAGTGATATGAGGTTTGGGACACAACAGTGCAAGAGGAATGGGACTGTTCCAGTCATCATCTGAGGAGTCTGTAGAAGAGTTATTTGATAATGAACTCAATGATATATATCTTGATATCATGCTGAAGCTTCCCATACCATTTCTGTGTGAAGAAAGGTCAAGATTTCTGGAAATTTATAAACTTTGCATTGATGTTAGTCCCTTTTCACAAGTTTGTTAGTTTTAATAAAAAAAAAAAAACTGATAAAAAATATACATTTTTTTGAAAGAGTGTGTGCTTCTTATTACAAATAAATACAATTTCAAATTAGTGTGGTCTATTTAAATAGTGCCCCAATTCTCCTGCGTGCAGTATAAAGGAAAAGGAGAACATAGACAGGAGTTTAATTACAAATGTTTTTTTTTTAAATTTTAGTATTAAGAAATATTTTAAAAATTGCACAATATTCACAATAGTGTAAAGAAAATTTGTGAAAATTTGCAGTTGTTTTACGGTTTGTGAATACGTACTTTTAAAAATAAAATGGAGAAAAATTTGCCCATTTCTACCCAATCTTCTATAGGCAATAGTGACAAACATGTAACACGCTTGAATAAATGGCCCTGTCAATGTCTTAAATTTCTTGGAGATCACTGTCAGAGGGTTGTCATATAATGCAATTAAAACTGACCTAAAAGTGATCGAAAATTCCCTTTAGGTATATGTCACGAGTGTTGTCATATCAGGAAATTTTGACATCCCTGGTTCGGTGTTTTTCCGACCTTTCTTCGAATTCCGGAGGCATTTACGTGGACCCTTCGCGGCACACCTGTTGAAAACATTACATTCTACACTGTGCACAGTACATTTTCTCTGTGGTGTGGCAACGCTGTGAGTAAAGATGAGTAAACCTTAATCCTTAACCGCAAGAGGTTATGCCCCCATCAGCAGTGTATTTATCCGGGTAAAACAAACTCACTTTTTTCTGTAAAATGTGAGCTTGTTAACAGACATTCAGGCAAACCATGTATGTTCCTGGCATCTTCAGATTTCGGGTCTTTTACCTTATTTAGTAGCCAAAAATCATGGTATACAACATTCACCGGCAAGAACAACACGGGTTGACTGCATATGGACACGCCTGCCATCCATATTGGGGGATGATTTATCAAAAATTTATATCGAAAACTTCTTGGCAAGGACTTAAAGCAGTTAGAAACGCAATTGAAAACGTTTAACATACACCTATAAATAATGGCAAGCAAGCAGCAGAAGAAGAAAGATAGAAAAAAAAAATGCAACTCCAGAGTAATTTTTTGAAGTTGAACTAAACGAAATTCCAACAAGTTACAGATTAGTCGATTTAGCGGACAGACATGAAGAAACCCATTAATCACAACGGGAGGAGAAAAATTTAAATAGAAGCGTGACTTGCAATCCAAGCAGAAAAAGCCATCTTCGGACACGTTTTTCATTGCAACCCGACTTGTTTGAAAAGATGGCTGCCAGATATCGCCAACAATCTTGAACAGATTTTCAAATTGCGCTTCGCTTCAACTACGAGATATTTATTAAACATGTTTCGCGGGTATCGGTAGCTGAGATCAGTCATTTTTGGGTGATGGTTGAAGCTTGATTCCTGTCAGAAAACTGGCTTAATGGGGCTACAAAACACCCACGTGTTCGCCATGTCCCACCAAGTAATCCTAGCTTTATGTATGAGCAAAAACTATGTGTGGTCTGGGGACACCATAAACAGGCCAATGGCGAGAATATGTATATATGGCCCAACGTTTTTAGCTGCACAATATCTGCCATCTTAAACGGATGTCAAGAAGCAATTTAAAGCTCATTAGGTATTCGAAAATAGAAGACGATGTAGGCGAAATATTTGATAACAGAAATTACTGCCCACGCAATGAACAAACGGGTTAAAGGATGGGCCACAACAATTTTTTAATGCCTGCGAGCCTTGGACATGTGACATGTTCAGGATCATATTGATGGTTGCTCCAGGTCAGGGACACACCCTGGGCAATGCTTTCTTTAGAAGTCTGAACCATCTCATATAAGTCGGACATTTAGGAAGATTGGGTTAAATTACATATATACATATCACCTATACATGTTGCTAACATTAACATGTATCTACAACAAAATCATGTCTGATATATTACATAAACATATAATACTTTCCATAAAGCCATTTGCGATGTCCATAAAGATTCTCAAAACAGCTGAACATCCTAGACCACATTGTAGGACTTCTGAATGTGTCTGGATTTTTTGAAAAAAATTACTGTGTACAATTAAATGCGAAGAAATTCCTTGAACGAGGGTCCAGCAACAAATATTTCTGCAATTGCATCATTAGATAAATGGCCTTGAAATTCAACACTTTTATTTATAATCATTCTTCCCTCACAGGCTCACCCATTTCCACTTGAAAATTATTTATTATCGACATTGATTTATAATTTTACATTAATTGAAATGACCAGTAATTCGTAAGCATCAACGTACATAAATCACTGTATAAATCTATTACGTTAGGCCTTAGAATTGATTAATATGGTGATAAATTCAAAATGTTGAAAACACTGGCCTATATCTCTGTGACTGTCAAGGTCACTATGATAAACTACCATACTGACAAATGGTTCGAGAATGGATCTCATTCGCCGCCAATTTCAAATTCCACCATTGGGATTCAAATTATAATAATTAATATCAATTAAGAATAATACATATGAAAACCTTGCATCCAAATAATCATGATTTGATCAGAATTTGAGTGCCAAACTGCTTCTTTATGCATGCACATTTTTGGTAATGGCAAGAAGTCGGTAGGTTAGTAAACAGCAGGAGCAGTGTCATGGTATAATAGGCCTTCTGGACAGTGTCTGAACCCCTTTTCAATGACTCTTTATATCCAAAAGCAGTGATGCAGAAGGGCAAAGACGCTGAAAAATCTCCAGCAGTGCATACCACCCAAGGTGACCCATCATCGTTCATGGTGCAGTAGCAATGCCCCTGTATTTTAAGTTTGCATTCACTTTGGGCTTTTTATTGAACATTTGACTATATGAATAGAGCTAAGAAAAAAATTAAAGCTATATGGATTTAAGTCAAAAAACTGTAAACAATCACATGCATGAGATGTTGCAAACCATATATTTTTGTCTATAATATACAATGAAAGTTGGTAGGAATGAGACATTTTTCACCTTGTTATTTTTAAAAGTACTTACAAACCATAAAACATAATTAGTCACAAATTTACTTCCTACTATTGTCAATAATGTGCACAGTGTTAAAAATTATTTCTTATCACTAAAATAAAAAATAAATTTGAAATTAAACTTCTATGTTGTCCCAATCCAACTACGTACATAAGGATTGGGATACTTTGTTTAAAAGGGGATTCAAGGAATTACGCCACACTAATTTAAGATTTTGTTTATTTGCAATAGTAGGAACCGCAATTTTTAAATTTTTTTTTAAAGAATACCTTTTATCAGGATTTTTTAAATAAAGTTAACGAACTTGTGAAAAGGGACTAACATCAATGCACAATTTATAGATTTCCTGGAATCTTAACCTTTCTCCACACAGAAATGGTGTGAAAATCTTCAGCATGATATCAAGATCTATATCATGAGTTCATAATCAAAGAACTCTTATACAGACTCCTCAGCTAATGACTGGGACAGTCCCATTCCTCCCATACTGTTGTCCTAAACCTCCTACTACTAAGTATTGGTCTCAAACACACCAAAGGGTTAAAAAGACCTAGAAGATTGATAATAATAAAAAGACCTGGAAGATTGATAATAAACATCTAATAATATTCATAACCATCCTAACTGGTATTAATGTACTTAATTTGAAAACATTGCCTGTATAAACTATAAAAGTTTAATATTTGAAGTAAAAACGTTTTGGTAGTGAAATCACACTTTTCCTTCCTGCAGTCTTGTGCTTCAACAGAAGGCCACCATTTTTCACAAACCATATTGGCACAAATAAAATGTAGCCTTGTCAATCTTTTTACACATTAAAGTTTCAAATTATTGGCAACGTCTTATTCCTAACCTCCCTATTTAGTTCCAAACGAAGCTGAAATATCAATATTCCTTAAAATTGAAATATTTTTTTCAAACATATGGAAATACAACATGCACTCAAAAACAAATACTCTTCTATGTTGGGGAGAGAATATTGTGTCCCATTTCGTTAGACTAAAAATTGGCTTCAAAGCAAAATGCAAAGGAATGGAGCTTAAACTCTAATCAAGAAAGGTCTTTTGTCGTTTTTAAGTTATTTTGAAGCCTTAGTGCTTTAGTGTTCATAGTCATTCATCTGCCTTATCGATGTTATGGCGAAAGAAATGTCAAATAACAAGCAAAATATATGTTCTGCACTTAAAAACGAATTTAGGACGGCCAATTTCGGTTATTTGGTGACGATTACCCGAGAAATTTGAACCATTTTCTCCTAGGGTGGCATTCGACATACCGAACCATTAAAATGACGCTTATTTTTTTAGGATTTGAGCTAACGTATACACACTAAGAAACCCGTGAAGCAGGAGGGGGAAAAAATGTCATACATCAAAATTAAACATTCCTAGGCACGCATTTTTATTTGTAGCACTGCTACGGGATGCTAACGAGACTCAGGTGTCCCACTCCAGATTCGAAGCAGATGTTCATCATCCTTAGAAATCCGCGAATTATGCTGTCGGAAAAAATATTCTGTACTCAGACCCTACACGTATCTACAAGGTCTCAAACGTATAAATCTCCAACGAAAAATGCAGTTGTAACAGCGGAAGTGATAAAGATTCACTTTTAAAAAGAAAACATGACGACGTAATAAAAATTGCATCTGCTGTTGTCTATTTCGGTGTTAGGCCTAGACCTATACAGCACAAAATGTAAAAAAACAAGTTGGGAACACATGCAAGCCGAAAAATCTTTGAAAAAAGCAGGGTAAAAAATGGTCGGATTACTTCCATCTGAAATTTTGGCAATGGTTTTCAAACCAAATAACTCACTCTTTAAAGCAGCTCCATGTATTCAATTGAAAAGTATATGGAGAGTCATTAACATAATGACTGATTTGGGAATTCCTCGGCGAGATATACAGGAGCTTTTGGAGAGGGTATTTGAAAAAGTCCAGATCTGGTTTCATCCCAGGTCTTGGAGGCGTCCAAGATGCTACAACTTTGGGAGGCCATCATTCAGTTAACGAGCAGATCAGGAAAATTTACAGATAAGGGCTCAACCAGCTGTCTTGGATATGTGGTCAGAGGGTTCTGGAGAGGTCCATCCCAACAGCAAGCCTTGAGATGACCCCACCCCGGCCTCCTTGAATCCTTGGTTTCAAGTACTGTACATGTTGGAAATTTGTATAGGGTCATCAATGCAAGGCTGTTCGTCTTAACGAGAACAATGTTTGCAAAAGCGGGGTCTTTAGCCGTTACAAAAAGTAGGACAGCTGTTTATGCGTTCACTATAAAGTGTAAAGTAAATGTCTGCTTCAATTTGGGGGATAATCAAGATTCCGTTACCCTTAAGTCTAATAATAAGCATCATAGGCTCATAACGAGATTCGGGAGTCAAAAAACAAAAATCGTGTTCGACAACGACCCCTAATGGATGGAAACAAAAGCTGATTTGGCGAAGGGATGAACCAGAAAAACAACAGGGCATTATTTACAGTGGAATGGACAAGCTACATTTAGCTGTTCATGTATATCTACTGGAAAAATTGAAATATTTTTTCAGATATTGCCATTCCTCCAGAAATGATATTCGCATGGCTTGTATTTAGGAACGATTCCTGAAAAGTATTTCAAATTTAAGAGCCATTCAAAAAGGACGCCATTGAAATTCCTTCCAAAATTGACCCTCCCCCTACCCCTGTCCACACTGACTATTTTAGCCCAGACCTCCCTTCTCCCCCTCCCCTCACGGTCGTCTTTATTATTTTAGGTTATCCAGCAAATGTGTCGGAACATTCAAAGAACCATCCTATAAATTTCCAAGCACCCTTCTCGCTGCCAATTCCAAGACATTTTTCCAGATTTTTCTGATTAACAGAAATTTCCTGACATCGAAGGGAAGTTACAGCATAAAATTGGTGTTTAACACAAATTTAGACAATTCCCGACCTTCCTGAGGTTTTAAAAATTCAAGTACATTGGGACTTGGGACATAGTATTTCTTCTGGTGTCCATTTCCCCTTTCACTGACCTTTCCAACTAAATTAAACAGAAAAATCAAAAACTAAAATAATCATGATTAGTGGACGTCCATAATGGCTTACCCCATACCCCCTCCCCCTTCCTCCCCCCCCCTTCCTGTCCACATGGCGTTCACTTGCCAGCAGACGCCCTTCCGTTACCCCCTTAATGTCGTCCTTTTTGAATGGCCCTTGAAGATTTTATTACAGAATAACGTATTTTATGTATTTTTGAAACTATACATGCAGTAATAACGTCCTTGGATAATCCCAGTGGCATCTCGTACATGCAATAAATAACACTGAATAGTTCTAAGAACTAAACTTGTGGTTATTTCACATTATCTCAGTTGTGTAAATTAACACTTCATCGATTTATTGCGTAGTTAAATTTTTTAAAAATTCAGCAAATGCAATTTCTAACAACGTTCACCATTATATATAGTATTAGTTTTAACATCCACTTGTAAAGTTTCGTTCGCATGATTCCCAAGTTATGAAACTTGGCAGTTTGCTTAATATCTCTGTCCCGCCTGAAGAGCGGCAGGAAAGTTTAGCCTGGCAGAGACAAATGTTGCTCATAATGTCAGAAAGAAAGTATTACTTTCCAAAACTAAGTAAAACTCGATGTTCCAAGAAGCATTTATAAGTGAAAGAGATAGAAAAAATGTTGGTTTTGTATGCATGTACAGTGCTACTGATGTGTGCTTGTTCCTATGTATAGCTCTTCCCCTTAAGCCAGATCCTGGCCTTAAGACGCCAGAAAACCACAAGCATCGTCTCCTTCCGGTGTATTCAGAATGACTCTACATGACTTCCGATTTGACTTCCGGCCATCTTTCGCTTAGAGATTCAGAGGGAGGGAAAAAATTCCGCCAGGGCTACATTAAAGCTCTTTTAAGTTTCAAAATAATGTTATTTATCCAGTAGTGGCCTAGAATTCTATACAGTGAATGGCTGCACTTTTACCATTACATATACGTTATGACTTGGCTCAGGTCCCCACCAAAATATCCCTGGTGGTCTAACATTACCGCCCCTATATTTTTAGCACGGCCTCCCACCGAGATATATCTTCGTTTTTATATGATTCCGACAAGCACATTATTATTGTAAGTCAAACAAATTGAAGCGGCTAGGCGCAGGACTCCTTTATTGGAAAACGATTCCCCCTGTAAGGAAATACATTTCTCAGACTCCGGATCACTTTATACACATTTCTGTAAGGCCTTGATCGAGTATAAAATGTACGAACTCCATAAAAGAGTTTTCAAGACAAAAACTATACCTCAGAGCTATACGAATATAACAGACTAGAAAAGAGTGTACAGCTGAACCTCTCTGATTTGGGCACTGAAACATTGGAGGCAAGGTGCCCAACACAAAGAGAGATTCAATTCTTGGAAATTTAAGAGAAAAATTGTTTTTAAAATAATAACCTCCATTGGAATATAATGTCAAAACTGTTTGTGAGTAAGTTATATATTAAAAGCAAGTTATGACTTACCTTTTTGTAAGGGCAGCATGCACGAGGAAGAAAATGTACAAGATACCATACATCATGTTAAATTTATCAGAAATATTCAAAAGTGTTATATGATTTTCAGTTTCAATGTCCATTTTATCATTTTTGAAAATGGTATAAAATAATGCGCTTCTAAATACGATTATGCCAGATAAAAACTAAATATTGCATATGGGCACGTTTTTTCCTAAAATGTTGAAAACTTCAGTCTTTATTACTGTATTAACTTTCTTACTTTTGGAAAAAGTCAGTTTAGGAAATATGCAAAGTAGGGTGTTTCCGACAATCATAGATCTTTGGTATTTTATAAGTATCTCAAATTTCTTTATTTATGCAATACATAAAAATACTATGTATGGTTCTATGTATAAATTGTACATAGTTAGATTTGCAATGACCAATTCAAGTAAAGAATAGGGCAGAGGTATAAAATGTCCCTGTGTTATGACAAGAGAAAATGTTTAAATTAATAATCTTGGTGAATCTTACATTCAAAGTACCACACTAATATTAGAGGGTGTAATTTAACTGTCCAGTCTACAGAATCTGCGTTTAACCAAACTCTGCATTTCAGTCCCTTACAATCCGAATCCAAAACCTAACTTTCAGAGATGGCTAGCACAATCCCCCAAGAAAGGGGGTTGGACAAAAAATGCTATACGAAACACGTTTTCCATCATCATTTTCGTTGGGTCCATCCAGGAATATATTTTATGACAAAAATACATATATTCTGTTATACTATTCCTGGAGGCTAGTTTTTCAAAGTGCCTAAACCTTTTGCACGAATTCGCCTTCATTTCATAGTCAAAGCATCGTTTCCCCAACGATCGTAAAATGCATGAAGTAATAATTGTATTGCGGGGATTGAAGGCAGACGATAAAGATTGAAAAATGCTATTTGTTCAAATTTAACAGAGATAGCAGTGCTTAAATTCCTTCGTGATTTTATGGCTTAATCTAAGAAATGGATTTATTTTCATAAAACAGAGGCTTGGCGATATAGGACATTAACTTTCCCAGACATAAAGATATTAATAATAGATTAGGCACCGGAGAAGATGAAGATGAATTCATCTCCAGGCATAATATAAATAATTTGCCTTTTCCAATTAAGCAATTGCACGCATGCGAAAACATCAACCAACGCTTAATTATAATTAACGAAGCTCAACATTTTATGCAAATCCACTTTATTCTACTATAGCTTCTCAACCCGAATAAGTTCAACTGTTTTGTTCTTGTAATGAAATCATGGTGCTTATTAATAATTAATAATTCCAAAATTTATGCTTTTAAAGTACTGCTTATAAGTCATAACATTTATGCTTTTAAAGTAATGCATATAAGTCACCGTCTTACTCATTACTAAGGGGCCATTCAAAAATTATGTCACACCTAGGGGGTGGGTGGGTTGTTTGTTTTTGTGACAATTGTGACCAAGGGATGGGGGAATTGTGACTAAGGGGTGGGGGTGTTTAAAAAGAGGCAAAAAAGTGTGACATAATTTATGGATCACCCCTAAGCAAAATCAAGGGTAGCAATGGACCTTGCACAGATTCTTCAAGAAATTCATGCAATAAAAATACATTCGGAAATGGCAAAGACAATCTTAGATGGACGTCTACAAGTACTATAAAGGCTCACTAAACTCAAGACCCCCATTGCAGCCTGCATTATAATTTCCATCCTTAAATGTTAAAAAATTGAAATAAATTACGGGGTTAGAGCGCTTGCGCAACCAGCAATTTATTAATATATAGTCTGAACGATCCAGTCGGCAAGGGAGTAGTCGAGCATCCGCCAGTTTTGTGGATAATAAAATACGCCATTAATTTAAATAAGAAGTTATTGCTTAATTGAGCACAATTTAATGATAATGTAGGCCGAGTTGTGACAATTACGGCATAATTTGAGAGGGTGTAATTTCGCGTCGGAAATGGCGAAAAGGTGTTGCTGGGATATGCGGGTTTTGCATTTTTTCATAGCAATTAACGAGGTAGACGAAGAAGAGAGGAGAAATAAACCTTTTATGAATCAGGACCTTAATCGTTTCCACTTCATCGTTTCGTAGTGAAGGAGTCTGAAGGTGAGAGGCTGAGAGCCCTTGCCACATAAGGTAGGAAAGTCATTTACAATATTACCCCTTAACCCCCTACCATCATGTCTTTTATATACACCTCAGTGTTATATTAGGATTTGGCAAACCCCTTGCCAACTTAACGAGGGAAGGGTGTCCAATTATAACGCACCAACTGGCTGCCAAGAAGTTTAATACGAGTACATAGGGGCCATCTGATGGTCCCTTGATTGCCTGCTAAAAAAACTCTTGGCTTTATTCCACGGGAATATTAAGATCTATATTTCTATAGAAAAGTGAATGCCTATACTAAAGGATGATGCATAAAGCATATCGAAGATAGTGAGAGTGGCAATTGAAGGCGCCTCCTAATGATGGTTGCCAGTCCTAGGTATCCATCCAGGAGTCGTAAATCAAAGGAATTAGCCTATAATCATTACGGCTATGATAATTTCTTCATTATCTACTCGGTGAAATGTCGGTGCGAAAACGTCTCAACGGCATCGATGTAGCAAAAATAATGCAACGGCGCTCCCCATTACGGCTTTCTGTTATTGATTGCTTCTTATGATATTCCCGTTTCTTGGCACACACTCGCTCAACTCTGATATTGTTCCCGTTTATCACCAGCAACAGCAGTGGGATATGGAGGGAAAAAAAGCAAGGAGATGATGATGGAGGGGGGTGAACTGGGAACATTGAAATGACATCTTATCCGAAGTGGCAGCAATGCTCATAAAATGTACTTCTGGTTTCAAGCTCATGCAAAAAGAATGGGAACTCGGCCTTTGTAAAAAAAAAGATGGTATAGCATTAAAGCGAAGTTATACGATGATATTTACTTTTGATGAACACTTTGAATGAAACTTTTGGACCGATGGCATGGTGATGTGGTAATGCGCTACCTTTCATGGTTCTTACTTCATGTAAAGTGTAAAACAATGTATATTGCGAATCGTTTTTATACACTGTATGCATTGGGTGCAGATATACAGTGGAACCCGCTTAATTGCACAGACCGGATAATTGCACATATTCTCCATGCCCTGAACGATTATGTTTAGAACATAATGTGAAACCTGATAATTGCACAACGGATAATTGGACAAACCGGATAAATGCGCATATGTTTTTAAAGCCCCATGTGCACCTTTTGTATGGAATTGTGACCGGATATTTGCACATTGAGATGGCCCGCCCAATTAAGTGCCACAAAGTAGTGTTTCTTAGAAAAGTCGAACTATTACCTTAAAAATCACACGTTTACCTAAGAAAAATAGCACGTTTACCGCACTTTTAGTGTTAAAAATATTATATTTCTAGAGCAGAAAAAGCACACTTAATGCGAAGGTGCTTATAATCCCTTTTATATTTTGAAGAATCTGTTTGAAATTTTAAAAATGTCTTGTATTTTGGGGGGTTCTATCCTCAAAATCATACATATCCCCAAGATCCCCATAACTAATCTAGCCATTTGAAGGATTTTAACAAAAAATTGAGCCAAGATTACTGTATTTATGCAAAACCCGGATAATTGCATAAACCGGTTAATTGCACATTTTCGGCTTGCCTTGTCGCTGTGCAATTAAGCGTGTTTCGACTGTATTCACTATATCACTGCATTTACATGTACGTATTTGTATCTAAAAAAGGTTACTTCCTTACAATACTCAAAAGTATTGCTGGTTTCAATTCAATGATGTCATGATGTCATTTCAGACAACTGCAATTATTATGATGAAATTTGTAAGAGGCATATCCTGACAGTTGTCTTGGTTATGTCCGTAATGTAAGGAAATTAAGAACGGATTAATAAATGCTCCATTATATTAAATTCATAAGCTGAAGTTGTACTCGTACAAAATATTCCAGTTTAAATTCTTGACGTTAAACAAAACTTCAATAAATACGCTGACCAATATTAGGAAAATAGATGAATAAATTTTCACACTATACCCACCCATATTTATCGAGGGAATAAGGTTGTCCTTTACCCGTAGTCTTAGTCAAGGCCAGCTTATGAAAGTACGATGATCTCTATGCAATGCAACAAAAATAAATAATAACAATAATGGGCAAAACAAATAGGAATAGACAGGCATACAAATAGGTAGAGGTATACATATTTTGAATCCACGTGTCCATGGCGAATGTAAACAGGTATTTTCATAATGCAGATGATTTACTCGTTCTACACAAGTTGGCCTCACTTATTTTAGTTCACATGTGGTACCTACAGCACATTACATTACAGGCAAATAATAATTTACGAGGTATAGTGGGCGAACCCAAACAGTTTCCATCATTCGTTTTGCTCGAAGCTCATTTCAAAGCACTTTTAAAATACAAATTTAACAAATGAAACCAAACTTCGCTCGATTTTATCAATGATATTATCTCTGGCTGAAGACATCAGAGCAGTAATCTGATGAGGAAGTTGTTAAGTGAAAACCACGCAAACGAAATAAATTTACACAATCGTTGTGTTGTTAACAAGTACAGTCGAACCTTTCAATGATAAAAACTACAAGAACATTGTATACACTATACACGATTATTTTTGCAACAGGAAACAGTGTTTTTGAAATAAGTTACCATCAGCTTCGAGATAGCACTGCATGTTGACGCAACATCTGGGAATTCAAATCCATGAAACGTTTATTAAGTTTATGAGTGCCTGATATGTAATTTATCGGAACAAATTTCACAACTAAGAAACAAGTTAAAATATTAAAATCGAAAATCTGATTGCAATAAAATATATACGTTCAAGGGTAGGGTTTCCATGATATCATCTTATTGAATAAATTCCCAAGGGGTCATTCAAAAAGGATGTCCCAATTCCCTGTCCACATGAGGTCCATTTTACCCAGCCCTTCCTCCCCTCATAGACGTTCTTATTTATTTTTTTTTAAAGTAGGGTGTCCAGAAAACTTGTAGGACATAAAAAGGCCCATCCTATAAATTTCCAAGCTTCTGTCTCGCTGTCAATTCCACGACATTTTTGGGATTTCACTGATTATAACGAAAAATTCCTGACCTCGAAGGGAAATTCCAGCATAAAATTGGCGTTTAACACAAAGTTAGGCATAATTCCCGACTTTCTCAATGTTTTAAAAATTCAAGTACATTTGGGACTAGGGACGATTTCCGCTTTCACTAACCTTTAAAACTTATTTAAACAGAAAATCAAAAAACTGAAAAATACCTTCATTAGAGGGGTAGGGGAGTCTGCTTTTCCCCCCCTGCCCACATGCAGCAGACTCCCCTACTTCCCCCCTCTTGAGGACGTCCTTTTTGAATGGCCCCCAAGACGAAAAAGTAAGTTTACCATTTCACATGCACATACATTTTTTTTTCAAATTTAACCCTGATTTCCAAACTCGTAGTTTTGCCTCATAGTTTCAAAATAAGAGTAAAACGAGACAGAAGTTTTTTAATCCTAAGAAAGTGAGGTAATTAACCAATGTTAAAAGATGTTATGCGTGGCAGAACCTTTTCTCGCCATTGTTGATAATTTAAGGCAATAGCAATTGCTGGAAACGCCATGAACACAAATAGCATTTCGATTTTTAGGCAGTAAAGATGCAATTTTTCATGATAATTACCTTTAGTACCGGCTGTTACTACTTGGAGTCATTACATGTAATCGCATTAACATCTCAAGGGGCTTCGAACGGCAAAAGGCGGGGGTAGAAAAATGTAGAGAAACGAAGGGGGTGATCATTTGTATGGGAAGAGTCAACGGAGATGATTTTTAATCCTTTAGGCCTCAGTTGGCTTATGAAAGTAGAAGAAAACATTCTTGGAAATAAATCTGTTTGGAGATGTTATCGCTATATACAAACTGACGCTCTTCTCGTGAACAAAACAGAGGTTCACCTTATGGATTTAAGATTTCAAATAAACGACACCGGCTTATTTCAACTACATTATACTCTGGGTGACTAACTCCATGTAGAAGAACATTAGGATTTTATGACATCCACTTGTGTTGATTATAAACACGCGTGTGATTAAAGAAGACGTGGCAAGACTACCGAAGCAATTTTACCTAAATGATCTCAGAAGTAGAAGATAATAATATTTAGCAGATATGGAAAAAAAATGAAAAATAGCATCAACATCAGGCGCGATACTTCCTTAATGACAGTATATGAAATCCTCAAGTATACTTGCACTGGCTTTCGAATGTAAAGATGTAAGGAATTTATAAGAACGATTTTCTAAATGCAAATTATGCCAAGTGTGTTATTAGGGGCCATTCAAACAATACACCCTCGAGATTCCTTCAAAAATTGACCCCTTCTTCCCTTTCATGGACGTCCAGGGGTTTCGTAGGGTGTCCAGAAAATGTGTTTGAGCATACAAAGGCCCATCCTATAAATTTCTAAGCACGCAATTCCACGACATTTTTCCAGATTTTCCTTATTAACGAAAATTTCCTGACCTGGAAGGGAAATTCCAGCATAAAATTGGTCATTAACACAAAGTTAGGCAAAATTCCCGACTTTCCCGAGGTTTTAAAATTTCAAGTACATTTGGGACTGGGGACACATATCTTCATGGTGTCCATTTCCACTTTCACTGACCTTTAAAACATAATTAAACGGAAAATCCAAAAACTGAAAAATACCATCATTAGTGGACGTCCATAATGGCTTTCCCCTCATCCCACCTGTTCACATGGTGTTCACATGCCAGCAAACTCCCCCACTTCCCTCTCCTCCCTTTTTGGGGACATCCTTTTTGAATGTTCAAAGTGGTCACCGGTCTGGTTTTACTTTTTTTGAATATTTTAAAACTAAATATTTTCAAAGAATTACCTTGTTAAATTTTCAGATCCATCAAGCACAAAATAAAAATTGTATAGTGGATGTACCACATTAAATAAAATGCAGGAATGGACACAAATAGAGATTTGAGATAATCAAGTTGTATATCTTCACTAATCAAGCGTAACCTCGTAATTAATTACGTTCAAATGTAATCTCATTCCTGCCTATATGTACGTTCAATTTTCGTTAATGAAGAAGAAGATTCAGCACGCTATCCCTGCAAATCTTCAAATGAATCAGGTTTAATTGAGTAACGAGAGAATCTCTCCTAGTAATATTAACGCCTGCGAATTTAACAGTTGAGAAAATAATATATCGCGTTCCTATAATAAAAAAACACGTATCGAAAGATAAATAATTTAATTAGGATACTCCATATTAATAACAACGAGGGTATACGAGCGAAAGAACTTTAATTACTGCGAAATTTATCTTTCTTTTTTGCCCTGCATGCCACCAGGACATAATTACAATACCCATGAACGCCCTAGAAAACATGATCTTCAGGGAATTTTCGCACTTTTTTGGATTTCAATACATGCGAGTAAATACTCTTTACAAAGGAAAAAAAATATGATGCATCCATTAGGTGTTTTTTTTTATGCATGGAGGCCAATGTTTGAATTAATTCAGTCGTGATGGGAAAAAAAAAGCGAAATTTAGGGAAATGGAAAAGTTTGTAAACTAAAAATGATAATGACGAAGAGGGAGGACTAGGCCACAGGGATTTCCAGAAATTGAACGAACAAAAATAAGTGAAGTGAATATAACAAAGAGAGAAGATAATGCTTTTTGTACGTCGAGCTAACAAACAATGTTAACGAGCGCATGCGCAACACCCAAAATCCACAGAGGCTCGTTAGCCATAACGCAATCATCAGTTGTTCCCCCATCTTCCCCTATCTGATTTTTTTTTCTTTCTTATTTTCTACATCTTCTTCAAACAAACCCCATCTTCCCCCTAAACTCCATTTCTGTGCTGGCATTACAAGGGACGCGGGCACCAATGTTGCAAGGGCCTAAGAAAACGAGTCGTGAGATGAATCCTTAAGAGAAATCGTTAACATCTTCCGTTAGACAACATTGGAGCAACGCACCTTACATACTGTACTTCGTCATCTTCCAAACGTTGGAGCAATGCCAATTCTAAGACATTGGACTAACAAACTACCTATGGATGTTCGATCCACAAACAGAATTTGTAAGTCATGAAGGAACGCCATTTTTGGAGAAGAACTGCTGTAAAAATAACATGTGACTCTTTAAATTCCACGCAGAATAAAAAGGAACGCATATGACGAAATGAATACAGTAAATCCTGTCTACTTTGGACACCAAGCCTGAATTTTACAATGTATGCAAGTGCCAAGACATTATGCGATTAAAGGCCTTCCTGGGGAAAGTCAGGATTTAATAATAATTAAATCTAACATGTCTAAGTCGCTACTGACGTAAGAGCCTTCTCCTGAAATGATTGGGCAAGACCCCCTACCTTGAGTTGAATTGAACAAAAATCATAGTAAAGTTATTTTAGTTATTATGCCCAATCACTAAACTAAAAAATTGTTTGTAGTATGCTGTTAATAGTTTGAATCCTAAATTATCCTATATCTTCTCATTTACTCTTGGGATTTTTGGCCAGACTTACTTATTATCTAATTATCAAATAAATAAACATTAAGCAAATTTGATCCACTTATTTTTCCATCTCCAAAAAATAATCATTAACCAACGCAAACATTGCAATTTATAAGGGCATTGCGCAATAATTTTTCAAAGAAGGGGTTGTAAAACATTCTCGAAAAGCACAAAAAAATTTTTTGTCAGAAATTGCATTTGCAACGGTTCATAAAAGTCAAATAGGAAGACAAAACAAATAATGAATAATTGGTATGAGGATTACTAAGCAAAATACATTGTACAACGCAATGCAAAATAAAAAGGAGGACGAGTTCCACATTAAGAACAGAGAAAATGTCAAAGAATTACACAGCATGAATCAAAATAAAAAAAATCACAATTTTTCTATTACTGCATCATGGACAAGAATTCAATGATGAAAACATACCAGAAAACTCCGGTTTTAGAAATCATCTCAGTAATTTAGAAACATTCTAGTACATGAAACTACCGCTGTGCAGTTTTTCAAACTACAATTTGTTGTTCCTAGCAAATCTTGGTAAAGAAGTTATATCCACCCCTTTTAGCTTTTACAATTTGCCCTTTTTCAAATTGCAAAGGGCGAGTATATTAACTAACCCTTAAAGAAATAGGGCATTATAAAATCGCCTAAATTTTGTGACAAATACTTACATGATTTGCTAATAAATGCATGATTAACATACCCTACACCCATTTATTCAAATAAGTGAGGTTGAGACCAGTGTATTTGCTTCAGCATTCCTTTAAATTAATGCAAAATTTTAAACTATTTTCCTACAAATGGCAATGCCATGGAGGGTGCCCTACCACATTCAGAAATTATAAAGACACTGTATGCAATTGTTTCATTTGCATAGAAAAGAGTCAATAAAAAGAAAGGACGTAAATTGATAACGAAGTGGATTGAGGGCCTAATTAAGGAAAAACTGAAGCACATTAATTGAACCAAGAGAGACTAGGAGAAGATGAAGAAAAACCCCTCGACTGTTCAAGAAGAAAGTGAGTGGTGCAACACAAAGTAAACTAACATTACAATACACAACCATTTAAGAAAAGGTGTTGATGAGGTACTGCTATATATGTAGTGCTGAGGATTGGAGAAGAAAAAAAAGATTTAGTCTCCTTATATGGAATCCGTGGCACGTCTGTGCTATTTGTATTGAATTGGAGGGGGCGGATGCTAGGGATAATTTTAATTGAAATCTGCTCAAGGTGTTGAACTGCTCACTGCAGGGACCATCCATCAAGGCAACAATGGAGTTATCAGGACACACACACACACAAGACGAACAGTAAATTAAGAAAATGGAGAGCTCAGAGAGTAAAAAAGAAGGGAAATAAACATGGTGGGATAACTGACATCTAAAAACATGTGTGGTTCCCAACTAGAAGTAAGTCGACATTGGTGAATTTGGTAAGAAAAATAATTTCAGGATTAAGGTTTAGTATTGGGGATAAGAAAGAAAAAAAAAACGCTTTGGGGGAAGAAAACAAGATGGCCGGCTTGAACTATTCGGTACTAAATCTCTAATATTCTGCCGTAAAACAGCGAGTGTTCAACATAAGGATAAAAAGGAAGCCGCGCGCATAAACAAAACACGAAATCAATAAACAAATTACCTTTCAACGAACAAATCAACAAGAAAACAAATCTGCATGCATATGGAGCAACCAAAGAATTACAAATAGGGCGCTATGACCCACAGCGCCGAATCGGAAGTGCTACTATCAGATGTGTATGACGTCATATCCTGGAAACAAGGGAACCTTGGAATATTACGTCTTTAATTCAAATTCAATTCAACTCAGTACCCTACCCTGGTGAAAAAAAAAGCAATAGAGATTTCTATTGTTATTTGGAAAGTTGTTTTCTATTAGTATTATTGGTTTCAATTGTTTTCTATGGTTTTCTATTGTTTTCCAGTCAATACAGCTAAACCATAGAAGTCAATAGAAGCCAATAGAAGTCAATACATGAACCATAGAAAACAATAAAAATCAATAAAATGTTCAAATAACAATAGAAACCAATAGAAATCTCTATTGGTTTCTATTGTTTTTTTTTCACCAGGGTACAGTCAGCAAATAAATGCCATATTATATAGGTGGGTAGTACCCAATTTCAGGAGAATGCTCCTACGTTAGTATAGCAACAGGTTCTACTGTAGACGATGTGATGCATCGCACCCATGGAACGTGTTCATAAACTGACACAACGTGAGCTTATGTGTGCTAAACGTGATTTGTTGAATCAATGTTCACTTTTCACATCTGATATAGTGTCTCATATACAGATACAGTTTTCATGAGACATCTTGCTTATAGTTCTCAAACTTCTAATTTAATTCCCCCATTTCATGCCATTCATTGCAATGAATCCCCTTAGTGTACCCCTCAACCTTTGCCTATCTACTCATCTAACCTACGTCTTAGCCGCCAGGGGGAAGTCGTATCCAGCTGGGCTACTTCATTACTTTAACGCCCAAAAGATGCAATGGCCGACTATTTCCTTCATCTCTATGCATGTTCTTGTTAGATAAGACAAAATTCAAACAAATTCTCAAAATTCATAGGGAAATAACCTTAACCAGGTTGCAGGTGGCGCCACCAGCCATAAGTGCTCACCTAGGATAAACTGGGTTGAAATTGCCCTGAAGTTTCCCTCAGTATAATATATAGTCAAATATGAAAATGATTTAAAAGGTATTAAATAACATCAAAATGTGAATTAGATTTTATTCATTTCCTTGATTACAAAAAAAACTTATTTTGAAACTTAAAAAAAGAATTACTGCTTTTAATTTACAAATACAGAATACATACAGGTACTGAAGGTGATAAGCGAAATTCATTTTATAGGTTAACAAGTTTAAATGTAGTTCAAATGATATTATTTACCCATTATATCCTGTTTATCAAGTTTTAAACAGTAAATTTGTTACTTGTACCAACTTTATATCCAGTTTAAAAACGTATTCATGTGGTTATGCAGGGATGACTATAACATAATTCATTTCTCAATTTATAGTTGAGCATAAGCTTTAAAACCTGTATCGATCTAAAAAAAGTATTTTCTTCTTGTTATTATTATTATTATTATGATTATGCATATATATCTTATAGCCTACATGCATAACCAGAAACTACAAGATCGTGAGTGACCCAAGTCTGCATGAACTTAAGATTTTTTAAATGTTATTTATTTATTAATGTTATTATTATATTGTATCTAATATTTAAGTGTTTGAATAAAAATCCTGTTTATTTACATACGAAGTTTATGTAGCGTAAAGTTATTCAAATGTAATTGAAAGAACTTTCATCCATTCATTATGCACCTCCTACTGTTATACTAGTTAGTAAAATGGCTAATAGTTTAATAAGGATAAATAACTATCGTTTTTTTATCGCGAAAAACTATGTGGGCTATGCAAATGATTACTTATGAAAATTAAAACACTGACAACTGGTACAAATTGTCTGAATGTAGAAGAACGTTTACTAGATTTTTTTTTAATTGGAAAAACACAAAGAGACAGGCACACAACGATATGTAAATACGTGCGGGTTGCAAACATGCGAAAAAATTTGTTTAAAAAAACCTCCCATGGTAGGGTTAAATGACACAAAAGAGCGTGAAAACCCCTGCAGAAGGATTAGATTCGCAGAAGAGTGGAATGAAAAACAAACCGCAAACTAGATTCAAAAAGAGAATAAAACCAGGGGAGCTACAAGAGAAATTAAGAATTAGATAACAAACGTGAGAATAAAATATAAAATATAGATTAACCCGCTGAGATTTGAAACAATTTTCCACTTGACAGTTGGCACATTTTTCCAAGGAATTAGGCCGCCAGTAAAAATAACAGGAAAACTGAAATTAAAGGATTTAATACACGAATCTCTTATTGACCTAATAAGGCCACAAAAGCCTATGATGTAGTATTTGTCAAACACGTGCCCAGTTAGTCACTAAATCCTAGTCTGATTCTCATTGCCAGACTTGTAAAAAGTAACTTAATTGCAACTACACATGCATTGTGTGTAAGCTAATGATGCTTTCGTCATACCATGTTGTTGAGTATCACTATGACAACGATCTTAGCACTGGTTTGCTTGTCACACCCGCGGGTTTTGCACCAGGTCGGTATGCACCCGAGGAAACACGAAACAAAAGCATGGTTTTCAAAACATGTTTTGAACAAAAGTTTCCTTACCAGGTTTGTGTCCAGAAGTTTCATGAAGTTTTGGCGAAAAATAGCAGTTTTCAGCAAACATTTCAAGGTTTCCTGGCGATCGCTCAAGAGGCAGTCTGGATCAAAGGCACAAAGGGAAAGAATGTTTCCTGCAGTTTGCTGGTTATGGCGCTCTTATTAATGGCATGCACATGGTGACGTAGCGCATTGCACCACCTGGTTTCCTTATCAAAAGCGTGGTTTGAAAAAAAGGTCCTTGGTAGGAGTGCTATGACCAGACAATATCAATCCAGCTTCGCCTTGTTTCACTGAATGTATTTTTCGGTGTGTACACTTACGTTTTTGCAAGCATGTTTGTCGCAAATGTGGTTCAACACACTTTTCGACAAACACGTTTAAGAATTTGTGTTTTTGTTTCGTGTTTCTTTTGGTGCATAACCACCTTAATAAGGGAGTCAATGGACCCAACTGATGACAAAACCCAATATCGAATCACCAGAAAGTCCATTCTGATGATTCGATATACAGAAGAATATTCTTGTGCAAAATGGTCGATATGATGGAGTCAAGGGACCAAATTTCATAGGGCAGCTATTCTAACTTTTTAAGGCCAATATTTTTCTGTGCAAAGTTAAAAACCGTACATTGAATCGTTACTGCTTGTAGGAATAAACCCAAAAAACTGAACGATGCAGTGTTCTCAAATTTCCTTTTATTATCCAATTTACTTGAATGTACAGATGGCCACAAGATGGCACAGTCACCAAAATTGACCATACTTTCTATATAAGGGGCAATGGGGTTCAATCTCTCAGGGAGTCCAAAGGTTTTTTTTTTCGGTTAGAATGGAAGAGTTTGTGGGAGGATAACAGTGTCGTAATGGGAAAGAGGCGGAAACAGCTCTAAAAAAAAGGGTTAAGCATTTATTGAATGATGCAGAGCGGCCTCAGGGCAGGGGGATCCGGTTCCAGCGCGTTCCCCCTTGTTCATACAGTGGGGCACTTAATATGAATAATACAGAAGACCAATTAATAGTGAACCAGCATAAAGGCACTGAAGCCAAAATGAATGGAAAAAGCCGAAATGAATGGCAATGGCACAAACGTGCCCCTCGATCTATAATCTATATGTAAGCATTCTATAAGCGTGTGTGCACGGTGTTGTACTTTATCGTTGCACGCCATCTCTTAACTTTTAAAACCCCTAAAAAGCACTTAAAAGCATGTCGAACAGAAAAACAAACAGGAGGCTTATAGAAAATTCCGCAGATCAACAGCGAAATTTTAGGAGAGCAGAAAAGTGCTTCAACAGTTTCAAAGGGAATTCAAGATGGCAGGAGCAAGAGCTGGGTGCCATATGGTACCAGCACCATTTTTTTTCTTCTCCGCATTGAAAAACGCTTTGGGGGTGCACAACGAATGGACGAGTAACCTTTTTACCCCTGAAGGCAAGCTTTATGGAGTCTCTTGTAAAATACTGTCCAGTACCCCTATGAAATATTTCACTAAGTTCCCCCTCGTCTAAGCTAGAAAAAAATGACAAAAACTCCCTTTCTTCAGCGCTCTCACTCCACTCTCTTTACGATCTCTTTTTGCATTATTGAGGATCCATTTCATCACTGCAGGAAGTAAAAATTTGGTGACTTTGAAAGGAAAAATGGGAGATTCATTGAAGTCCACCTACATTTATTGGCTCACTTAAGGGTGGCCTAGAGATGCGTGAAATGTATCTCCTTATGCAAATATGATGGATGAACATTACATTGGTGATCGTATACCTTCTGAGTGCCCAATCGGTGCTATTTGAGGTAGATAAATTATTAATAGATTTCAACTATTTGGATGTCTTTGAAGGAGAAGAAGAGAATGGTTAGACGACGTATAAAAGAAACATCTTATATGAAATTTAAAAGGAATGTGAAATGATAATAAAAATGTTGTCTGTCTAAAATTCCATAGTTGCTCGCAACTCAGCAGAAAATCTACTGCAGTTTATTCAAATTAATGACAGTATTTTTGTTGTAAAGTGCAGTAATACTGCTGTAATACTACTTCTGGAAAAGTGCAGTTCCAAATGGCAGAAAAACTGCAGTTGTTCTTGTTGCATTATACACCAGAAATAATATAGTTAATGTGCAAAAGATCGGTAAATGTGCGGAAGATCGGTAAATGTGCGGAAGATCGGTAAATGTGCAGGAGATCGGTAAGCGTGCAGAAGATCGGGAAATGTGCAGAAGTTCGGGAAATGTGCAGAAGTTCGGGAAATGTGCAGAAGTTCGGGGAATGTGCAGAAGTTCGGTAAGCGTGCAGAAGTTCGGTAAGCGTCTTGAAGATCGGTAAGCGTGTAGAAGTTCGGTAAGCGTGCAGAAGATCGGTAAGCGTGCAGAAGTTCGGTAAATGTACAGAAGTTCGGAAAATGTGCAGAAGTTCAGTAAATGTGCAGTAAGAAACTGAAGTTTATCTGAATAACTGCAATTTTATGGCAATTTTTATGGAACTAATAAAATCTATAACAAATATTCTCGTTTTAGTTTTAATGTTATTGCAATAAACTATGCTAAACTCCATCAGCAATACAAAATATTTACAAATAAATGTACCTCCAGAAGACTGGTCATTGAAGCGCAATGCATTTTGTAATAATTATTTCATTGACAAGCTAAGAAGATCTTGACTAATCTTCCAACTTCCAAGGGCATCTTAATACCCGTCACGTCCCAAAACAGCCTCAGCGGGACATTCAATGCTTCTTGCCAAAACCAACGTCTTAACTAGCCAAGGATGAATGGTTGCTGAGATTAAAATCTGTAATCGCATCAACGATCAATGGGCTGTCGTCTCATATTCAGTAAACATAAAGACTACTTCCTTAACAACTTACGAAATCTCACATGTTTGTGTTTTTCTGCCACAAATCCATGCCTCCCTGAATTTTACGGTTTGTTTTGTTCAATATTTTACAAAATTCTAGCGAGCTGTCATGACCTGTGGCACCATGCGAGTCCTGTAATCAATGCTGGGACCAGGCCTCTGTCAACCTTCCTAAGCAAGACAGGTGCAACATTCTGTGCTAGTTAACAATGATCATCAATCACTATAAGGTTCTGAATGCCCCTGAAGCTATGCCCCAAAGGATGGACATCGCAAAGGCAAGTGGAATGCCACTTGCCAACAAAATGACACGATTGCAATCTAATTTAAAAATAAGAAAGCGTTGTCAGTCTTCTGAACAACATCTTTCTTGGGCAATTAACGACATAATTTTCTAAAGATGGCACGTTAGCAGAAATTCCATTTATATATGAAAACAGAGCTTAGCCAGGGAAAATACCAACCAAAATCTAAAGCCTTAGCACAAAATTCAAAGTGTTTTTTTTCTCAATGTGTAGAGAGGAAGCTACAGAAAACTGTCACGAAAAGTTTGCTTCAAAAATACGAACTAAAAGAAATGCATTATCAACTATAAAAGCCCAAAGAAATGCGTTTAAGTTGCTAAATATACTTTTCTTCACATTTTAACACGTTTTCCATCACTTCTTTCCCCTCATCAGCAAAGTACCAGTGTAGCAGAGCATGTCCTGAAAGCCAAAATGATGCTGACACATTTTGTTTTCCAGTTCACCAATGGTAAACTAATTTTAGGATTTTGTAGTGGGAAGAAATTGAAAAAGGCATTAGGGGATAACTTTGTCCAATAGGGTCATAATATTGTTGTAAGACAACACGTCAAAGGCTTACTCGATTGGACAGTGGAGCTCTAAAATTTTGTACTATTTTTGATTTGGATGGGAAAGTTTTCTGCCAAAATTTTAGATGGCATTGTAAGAATCATTTTGGCACATTTTTGAAATTGCAACAAAAATCAAACCAGCTATTATGTGGAAAAAAGTTGTCCTTTTATAAATAATCAATGCATGATACTGATTGTGTATTTTACACAATTGGAGGGTGACAAGATATTCCAGAAATTGCACTTGTGTACATTTGCAACAAATACATGTATACCGACGTATTAGTCTACATTCTGCACAAAGAATAGAATTGCTAACATATAGAGAAAATGTAACGAAAACCAGGATAATTTGATCACATTTTACAGCAGTTGAAATCATATTCCCTGTAGTTATCTTTTCTTTTTGATAAACAAATTCCAATTATGAAAAATAAAAAAGGATATTGTTTATGGGAACGAGAAATACTAGCATGTTTTTTTGCACATTGGTTTACTTACGAGTATTACAATAAAACACATTTGAAACTTCAGCATAGCCAACAGCAAAACATAATGGGGAGTCGCTATAATACATTTACAAGAAGTATTGGCAAGATTTTGGTATTGCTTACGTGTTCCTTTTATTCGTTGCAATTTAGCCCATTAAGTGAGAAGCAAGTAAGACATTTATTTGTGCAAATCAAATTATCGGCTTTAGCTAGCTGCAGTAATCTGAAAATGCTCTTTTTTACTACAATGTTTAGGTATTTGTGAAGCATTTTCTATATTTCTATTTCAGGTACTTTTTTTGTAAAAGACGTATCACCCAATGTTTCAAAAACATTGATTTGGGTGCAAAACATATCTAGTTTCCAACATTATATGAAAACCAATTAGCAAAGAATTTGCATATATACTCTTTTAGCAAAAAAACAAAACAAAATTTGGTAAAATTGTCAGGAACTGTAAAAATCTTCCGATTTTATGTAATTCATTTCCCCAATGTTTTGTCTACAGTCATTTGTGAAATTTACCATGGATGTTCCAAACATAATGCAGATTAAGTAACCTATCATTGTTTTATAATGGCTGCCATGTTGTTTCACACGTGTTACGAAAGCCTGCATAAGCTGATTTGCAAGACCACACAGAAAACGTTTTTCTTTCCGCATTAAACTTATCTGTAGTAAACCTGAATTGTCTGTTTCATGCCTAAAAATAATTTTTTGACAAAGTCGAGAGTGAAGTCTTACAAGAACAAGGAACTACATTTGAAAGATAGCAGGAGGTTTGCTATGTGTCACGAAGCATTTTGTGGTTGATAAGGAAAAACTTATCAACTAGGAGTTTAAGACCTCAATTAGGATTACGAGGGTCATCGGCGGCCATCTTTACTCCTATAATGTTACATAAAATAGGCCCACAATAGCATTTAATGGCAACCATTCGCTTACTTTATTCTTCTTAAATCTCAAAATTGATGAATTTATACTCGGATCAACTTATCAGGACCCAAGCAGGTTTAATATACTCGAAATAAACGCCAAACTGGAAGATAAAATAAAAAATATGACGTGTATTATGACCTAGAGCGTCATACTCAATCATTTTAAGGTAATGGGATTACAAGATCTTAACTTTCCACCATGCATCTGGAAAGATGACAGATTTGAAATTGTGTAAGGTCTGTTTTCTTGGCCCCAAAATTTGTTATCCAGCGTTTTCGTTTTAATTTTTTAGGTTTATAGCAATCTTTTAAACCAAGGTATTACCGAGCTAGGGTGGCTTATTTTGATAAATTGGGTAGAACCTAGTTCGAAACCAGGGGTTGCTGGTAATAGCCTTTTGGCTCCAAACAAGAAATGATGGCATCATGCAAATGAAATGGGACTTGTTGAAATCATGTAAATTACAAAGCTGCTGTTTTATATAAATACATGATTACTGAACATGTACATATTTTTAATAAGTTTATAACAAGTACAAGCATTGTAAATGCTTTTGTAAAACGAGTCTAAATGTTACTGGATAAACGTTAAGAGTGACTCAGAGATAAATTGGAAAAATTTAAGTGAAAACAAGTCCTATTTGGAATAATCATTTTTGTAAATTGTTTTTTGTAGTTCGTTTAATGTCAGACAAAGTATTCCTAGTTTCCATTAAAAACACTCAGACGATTACCCATATATTGCAGAATTGCATTACAAGTAGTCATCTAATTCTGTCCCTAATCATGAATTGAATTCTTTTTATTTTAAAAGCTTTAGTATAAATCTTTCGACATTTTGCAACTACCTACATGGTAATTTCCAAGAATTGGTTGAATATTTTTTTTTCTTTATCTGATGAGTGCATTGCTGAACATTATAAATACTACCAGTACAATAAGTTGCAAATCGTCACCCGAGCAACTACTTTTCAGTGCAAATTGCTTTCTAGAAAAGTTATAAGCTTAGTAAAAAGCACAGCCAATGCTTTTAAATCGTTTTTTTGTGTCTTAAACCCATAATGGAAGACAACAGCTAGACCCGAATCTCATTTTGTTTTTAGATGTTCATTTGAGTCAAGATTCGTTTTCGTCCTCGTTCGTCAGTATAAAAAGATATTTCTCGTTAAGTTCACTCGAATGAGGCATAAAAGATGGAAATTGAGAAACCTAACGACAAACTAAATTCCCAGTTTCCACTTCAAGAAATTGATGCGTGCTGATTTTATAAGCGAAAACGTCAAACTTTGCGGAATCGCAATTGAAGAGGAAAGCAGATGCAGCATCAATCCTCTCAGCCAACCAAATAAAACAAGCTAAGATATATTGATGACGAAGGTGATTGCACTAACATTTTTGAAGGAGCTGTCAAAATGCTACACAAAAACTTTGTTGCAAATTCACCATAGTTCCTTGGAATGATTTTTTCTGAAATAGGGCATGACACAGGAATCCACCTTGGTCACTACAATCTAAACCCTGATTAAGTATGCTTAGTAGACTGCAGAGCAAACACGAAACAGAAACAGAGTTTATGCAAACAAATTTGCCAAAACATGATTACGTGAACATATTTCCATAAACAGATTTGTCCAAATATAGTTGTCCTTATTCAAAACGCATTTCGAAACGAAGGAAATGTTTGCTGTTCTTGGATGGTCTGTACACAATGGCCAAAAACAGGCGTCTGCTCTAGAAAGCACGTGGGCCAAATTGGATCAATGCTTTACGTCATAGTAAACGGGCCTTGGTAGGAGCGCCATGACTAGCAAACATGTTTGTTTGATCTTCACCGCATATTGAGCGATCACCGAAATGTTTCATAGAAACGCAAAAAGTTACTGAAATTACTGCAACCACATATCACAAACATTGTACGTGGGACTCATCCCACCTGGCAATTGGCGTTAGTATTTTTGAATTTGTATTTTGGATTGTTTGGTAATTTGTAATGGATATGAAACTGCAGCACATAAGACTGAACAAGGGAAGAGTTATAATCATACTTAAATAAACCTAGGTTTTTATGATTTTATGAGTTTGAATAAATTCAAATTCACTTCGAAATTACAGGAAATTTTACTACTTCAGACATAAGTTAACACCAAACAAGACTAAAGTAATGCAATTTTGAAAGTATATTACCCGATACTTTTTGAAATAAACATCTTTATCAATTATTTTAAAATTCAAATTCTTCAAATAAATCAAGATTTCCAGCAAATTTGTGATTTAATATTATTTCCACCCCAATGACTTTCTTAAATATTTCGCATGGCTACTTGACCAGTTGGTCTAAAAGCTGTTTTATATTCGAAATCAAATCTGTATTAGCATAAAATTGCAGCCATGGTTGAGCACAGATATCTATGAAGGCAATAAAGTTTCAAAAATAATCGTTACGTATGCAAACTTTCCTCATATTCCCTTAGGAAAGAACTTTAGGGGATACTTTTCACAATTGCTAAAGCAGAAAATATATTTATATAATCTGAAGATCAGTCACTTATAAGACATATAAAGCCTCAATTTTTAAAGTTAGGGAAATGAAGAGAAAAAGGGGGTAAAAAACAACTCGTCCCAAAAGACGTCAGGGGTAATTTCTGTTTTCCAAGAGGGTAACCAAGGGTAGCGATGGCATATCACACGAGCAATCGATCATTCTTTTTTATGTCAGTATATCTCCTGCAAACTATTCTTCAAAGACCTTTCTGGAAACCATTGTGATGGCTATTGGACAATAACCGACTCAAGAATAACGAAGAAAAAAAAAGAAAAAAATGCAATTTTAAAGTCTGTCCATTCAATTCAGAAAAATGTGCAGCTTTCGAAACGGGATTTCCCAGGAAAATTACCTTAAAGGATAAAGTTAAATAAAAATCCCAAGACAGAACTAACAATTAAGTAGTTTAATAAAAAGAGCAAAATCGAATTTGGTCCCTAGACAGAACTAACAAATAAGTAATTTATGATGAAATAAAATTTTCAAATACGCTGAAACCAGATAAGAAAAACTATAATTGACTAAACCGAACATTTGTATTTGTACATAACATCATATAGCATACAACACTGTGTCCCTAAAAAAAAACATTCCCTAAGAAAATAATCAGAACCAGTTTGGTCTATCTTTTTTAAAAGTGAATGAAGTCCACCAAGAGTCCATCACTTTTCTGGAAACTCTTTCAGTAATCTTTTTGCACCGTATTTTTTGTTTTCAAGCATAAATTGTATCGCAATACTATCTTCCTGAGTAAACGCCATATTTGAGCAGACGATTTATTATCTCGATGAGGGACATACCGGAAATAAAATATAGCTGATATGCAGCGGCACCTATGCACGGTAAATTTGAATGTCTATTAATTGAAGTATATAACTTCAAAAATTCATTTCAATCGAGTCATTTTTCACAAAGTTCTGATTTATTTTCTTTGGGAATGTTTTTTTTTTGGGACACAGTGTATTCATTCATTTGCTTGCAAATTATTTTCAAATTGCATTCTGGCCGCCATACTACAGCAAACACGAAACGTGGTTTCGTGAACATATTTCCATAAACAGGTTTGTCCAAATATAGATGTCCACATCAAACATTTCGAAACTGAGGGAATGTTTGCTGTTCATGGATGGCTTGTGAATACAATGGCCCAAAACTGGCGTCTGCTCTAGAAAGCAAGTGGGGTAAATTGTGTCAGTGCTCTACATCATAGTATACAGGCATTGGTAGGAGCGCCTTGATAAGCAAACAATGTTCCCATTGCTCCTCGCCACATCTTGAGCGATCATTGAAATGTTCATGGAAACACGTTTTTCTGGACAAAAATTTGCTGAAACTTGCTTGCAGAAATCTAATGAGCATTCACATATCACAAACATATTTACGAAACCCTGTTTTTGTTTGGTGTTTGCTATAGTGTGTACTAAGCATTATACCACAGAGCTAGATTTAAGGTCGGTATGCACTAGAGAAAACATACAAAAACACATAAAAGATACACAAGATACACAAGAAACACTAAAACAAAGTTCCCAGCATGTTTTTCGAAAGATGTCGCAAACACTTCTGGACACACCATGTATGTTTCATGTTTCTAAATGTTTTCTTTGGTTCATACACACTTTAAGAGAAATTCCCTTCTACTCTCTGTCCCTGGAATTTTTGTCTTTTGTCCCATGTCCCATAACTTACAGGAATTGTAAACCCAATGCTTAAAAAATGTAATCAATTTTCCCTTTTTTAATCAATACATGCGTTTTCAAACCATTTTCGCCACAAAGCCTCGTTTTATATTTTAATTATTTTTTTTTTATATATATATATTTAGGAAATTATGATGTCTTGAAACTTGCCCAACCATAAAACCACTGTAGGAAATAAACAATATATACTTAGGTTTAGAAGTAAAACATAACGCTGTTCCCATTAATTAAAAAATGCATTAATAAACTAATCAATAAATACAAAAATATTAGCAAGGATCACTTAAGTAAAGTGATTCCCCCAATGACAATAGCAAGAAGTCACATAAGCACCACTTAATCCGATACGTATATAGTATACGTTTCCATTTTGTAAGACGATGATGACTTGAAATATGTGTTTACAGCGGACTCTATATATATATATATATATATATATATATATATAGTATATATGTATTAGCTTTAATTTTCGTTCGTATCTTTGGTTTGCGCACGGATGATCTCTTTATATAATTCACAAGCTCAGAGTCCTTTCAGGAGAATTAAGAAAGCATCCCAAATGGGAGCAAAAAGCCAAGACGAGGAGGAAAAATACTATATAAGACGAGGAATTATTAATTTTAGCATGGAGCCAAATGATACGAGTCTTTACTGTATAATATTCGTATAAATATCATGGGCATTAAATCGACAATCAATATGGAAATGAATTCAACGAAAGTTGGCCAAGCAGAAACGACAGTTGAACGTTTAATTATTACTGACATAATGAAATATTAAAGTTTGGCATATGCAAAATGCACACGGATAAATGCAAATATAGAGAAGCGACCGAGATTATATCCATTTGCAAAACTGCAATTCAAGACTTGAGTCTATATAATATTCAAAACAATTCCAGTCTTTCCTTTGAAGCTTAAAGATAACTATTGCTAAAATGGGAATTCAATTACAAACAATACACAGCATATTACATACACTGAATAACTACACTAAAAGTATAAATAAACAAAGCATACTTTTCAAAAACGTTATCGAAATTTCTAAGTTGCCCCTTTGTTACGAGTTTATCACGGATGCATAACCCAAGACTCATTTATTACCAGTCCAACCAGAATTTATGATATTATGCTATAAAATTCAAAAATTATGACAAAGAATATTTATAGTTTTCGCAGTGCCGTGACAATTTTAGCGCCTATTTTGCCTATAGTTGAAAAACATGCAAACCCATATGGTGGTAAATACAGGGTGGCCACAAAAAAGTAGAGCCTTTTTCATTTTTGACAAGTGTTCGGTACACTTTTTGCACCAAATTTCACTAGATGGAATAATCAACGGGGTTCAAATCGGGGCAATTAGGTGGCCAAAGGGTAGGTGGTCAAACCGTAATCGACTCGTCAATTACCCAATGGCGGATAGAGGCCACATTGAGTACAAATCAAAATAGCGGTTTTGTTCGAACGTTTGTTGCCTATATTTATGCAAAATTGGATTTGCTTTGATTATAAAACAAAAATGTTTCGAATTTGTGAAAATGGTCCACCTTTTTTTTTTGTGGTCGCCCTGTAGATTGGGAAACTGAAAATGCATTTCTAAAAAATGTATTTTGAAACACATTTCAGTGTCTCTATTAACATGCATTTTGAAACACATTTCAGTGTCTCTATTAACATGCATTTTGAAATGCATTTGTCTTCTATAAGGGGTGATCCATAAATTATGTCATACTTTTTTGCCTCTTTTTAAACACCCCCCACCCCTTTGCCACAATTGTCACAAATTTTACTACACACCATTCATAATGATGTCACAACCCGTCGATATC
>JAQGBW010000826.1:0-33280 GCA_034698625.1 Julus scanicus | reverse complement strand
AATCGGTGTTCCTTCAATAGATAGCACACACAAAAAATTTTGTTTGTCCAACTACAACTTCTTACAAATTTTCTTGAGTCTCAAGAAAATGTCGGACAAGAAGGATTCACAGCTGCTATTGCTAACCTTAGGTGGATAATCGAATCAAAGAGGGTTAGACGCCAAAAATCCTTAAAAGACTATTATTTGTATTTCCAAAGTTGAAGGTATGCTAAAAAATTTGCCATTGTGATTACGTATTCCTTGAAATTATAAAAAATGTCGCTCGTAAAGGTATTTTCTTTTAATATGTATACATAATCAATAATGGAAAAAATTCTATACAATAGACATTTAAACCTGTTTATCTCGAAATTTTAATCCTTCCCATGGCAGGTTCGACTGTATTATTTTGGCAAAGAATGTTAGTTTCAGCGAATCAAACATAAGTTTTTCCACAGAAAATATTCGCTTTGTTCACTCGAACTGCTCACATCATCAACTTTATTCTAGTAAAGAATGGCCAGCAAGCCTCTAGCTTTGGTCAGCAGTCTTTTAATTTCCAGTTGAGGATCTAGTCTTGGCATTCACGTATGCTCCAGCAGCTTTTATAAGCATGTAATAAAACGTGGGGTTGGTCAAACGCCAAGCGTGTTTCAGTTGCTTAATCGGTCCCATAATTTCTTAAAAGTACCAATCGAGCCAGAGATCTGTCTCAAGTAGAAAAGTGTGTCGGGCAAGAAAGAGGATGGGGGCAGATAATAGCTCATTCCTGGACCATTTTCTTCTAAAACATAAAAGGTTTATATCGAAAAGACGGTAGTAGTGCACGACAAACAACATATGACAGCACTGTTGTTAAATTTTATCATACGCCAGCAGTGAAATCTCTTAAAGCAGCCATTGTGAAATGGAGACTGAAATTGAAAACGTCTCATGAAAGGCCAAGGTATTTATGAGTCAGCCCAAGGGACTAAGTGCTCAAACGGTGTAGAAAAAATAATTTAAAAATAAGATTTCCAGAGGCTGCATTCTTAACGGAGCTGTTTAGCCTAAAATCGATAGAACACCCAGTTGAACTGATGAAAAAAAAATTCCATTAGTATCCTCACGAACAAGTTTTAATCAGCGAGAATAGATTGAGACTGCAGAAATGGTATTTCCCCTTATTTTTCATTACAGCTTACAGACGTCGTTTGAAAGAACTGCAATTTATTTATTGAATGTTCTTGGGGCTCTACTCCCTGCAGTGAATATTGGTTACACTGCAATCAGGGATGACCGAATGGACTTGTTCATGCTTTAATACATTAAATTCTATGGATTTAACCCCCCATCGATTGCTGCGCATACTGCAAACTACTATAATCTGTAATCGAATTGGAGATAACGAAATCTCTACTGTGCCCTTAGGTTATGGTTTATTGATCAATGATTGATAGGAACATGTATATACACATCCTCCTCATCGCCATTTTGATCAATGATCAATGTTATTCTACTAGATTATTTTTAAAGGGGTTAATGGAGTCGTAACTTACACTATGAATAATAATAAAATGCAAATTATAGCTACTGAATAAGCTTTATTTCAATTTCTCGCGTCTTAAAAGCCCATTTGACAATGTCTAGGGCAACTTAGAATGCAAATGGAAAACTGCAAAATTTCAAAAATCAATAAGTAAATTTACTGGAAAAAAAATTGTAGCATGTTTGAACAGGGTGTGTAGTAAATTTGCAGGAAAAATTGATATTTCAAGGATTTCCAGATTATTTCTTAAATTTTCAAGGACCCCTCGCATGACTAATTACCACAAAAATGTTTAAACTAGTCAAATATTTGCGAGGCAGTTTTTTTTTAAAAATAGATATTGTTTTTATATATACTATATACAATTTTTCCGATTAACAGAAAATTCCCTGACAAGAAATTTTAGCATAAACTGATGTTGAACAAAAATTTCAAACATAATTCCAGACTTTTCGATTTTCCCTATTTTCAAGGCGGCTGGACTCCATGTTAAAGGATTTTAATGATCATTCCTTAAATTTTCAAAGGACCCTCCCATGACCAAATTAATACCACAATATTTTCCCAAAGAATCTGAGAAAGTCAAGCATATAAAATGGTGTTTAACTCGAGTTTCAAGCATAATTCTCGAGTTTACAAAATTCTCAACTTCCCTGATATTCAAAGCTGCTTAACATTTTGATAAAATAAATCGAGTTCATCAAGAATCTCAGCACAGGGCTCAAATTAAACTCTGCAACTGAAATTTCTAAGCGAAGACGGTCCAAAAGCGAGTCATCAAATCAATCAGAGGCCATTGAAAAATTGACGCTACCAATCCCACAATATTTTCCCCGATTTTTCTGATTAACGAAAATTTCCTGACCTCAAATAGAAATTCCAGCATAAAATTGGTGTTTAATTAACCAAAAGTGAGGCGTAATTCCAGACTTTCACCAGGTTGTAAAATTCAAGTAAATTTGGATCTGGGGACACATTTCTTCTGATGTACATTATTTCCCTTTTCACTGACCTTTAAAACTAAAACAGAAAATCGAAAAACTAAAAAATGACATCATCAGTAGACATCCAAAATGGCTTCCCCCTTCCCCCTATTGAGGACGTCCATTTTGAATGGCCCCTTACCAATAGATAAATTCGAATGCTGGACTCATTCTTCATGTAATCTTTAAATCCGAATACATCCAAGAGGCTTATTCTATTCACATCATTTCAACGCTTTTAATCTTTTATTTAACGTACTAGTACATTCATATCCCTGCATAAAAACTACAGCATACTGAGCAAGACTTTTCAAATATGCATTAAAATTGCAGTGAAACCTTCAGAAACTGGATTATTATAAATAGTGATGAAAATTCGGCACCTTTCAGAAACCATGCAGTGTTTAGAAGAAGAAAATTTCTTCGGCGCTGTTGCATACTAAGGCAAACTTGGAAAAACAGCAATTTAAATGCAATATTCGGGAACTCGAGAGGATCCCTCGATATGGATTATGGCCATAAAAGCCAAAGCTCCACTTTTCAAGTATATGCAGCTTTATCTGACAAGCAAAAAAATGCATCCAGAATATATGGATGGAGGGTGGAAATAATGGGCATATAGATTCCCTCAAGTTTCAAAATCTATTAGGCGTGAATAATTTACAGCATTGCAATCCGTGCCACCCCAAGGAAAAATACCATTGGTCCTTTGCAGCGTTCGCTTTCATTAATAGCCGATTGAGCTAAAGCCAAACTTCCTGCTGGTTGGAAATCTCTCTCCGGCATACTCGGTACCACCAATTTCGTTTCATTTCCTTTTTCCTTGTGAAGGTATCCTGAATCTCCAGAAGCACTGAGACTTTAATCCCATCCAACCAACAACAAAAAATCTTTTTTCTCTTTTCAGCAGGAGCCACTGATTGGGTGTCCATCAGAAATGTATAACTAGTTGCCGAAGATCTACATTAGTGGTTGAAGATCTACGTTAGTGGTTCCTACCTGCGATCCAGGGATCGGCAACGATGCTGGTTGATGTTGGAGACTCAGAGGTAATACAGGTGTGTGGGCGGTTGCACTGGATAGAGAGTGGGTCCTTCCTCTGTCTGTAGCGTATTTCCCATCCCAAGAATCTTCTCGGTAGTCCTAAAAAAGAACAGAAATTAGTGAAAATTGCCTTAAAAGTTTAAAGCAACAGTGCAACACAAAAAAAAGAGATGTTTTCAGTTTCATGAGCTGCCTCAACAACATTGTTGCCAATCGATGCACAAGTGCTGCAACAGGGCCAGAAGTTGCTAAACCACAAGGCTTTTCTTTCAGCGTTGAAGCATCGCCATGGAAAGAATCAATTGTAGAAGAAAGCATTGATAACAGACTGCATCACAAAGGGCTAAAAGGGTCATGCATTCGTAAACAAGTTTTCAATACCATTATGGTCACAAAGCTTGGAGTGTGAGTGGGATGAATACAAGAAATAAAAAGGCTTCAAGCATCGATTCATATTATGTAGTCTAGAAATATTTCACCAAACGCTCACGTTTGCTCAAGAGTTGATTTGCTTTTACACTTTATCAAGGTTTATTTGCCTCCAGCATTGTTCCTTCTGACATATTTGCACAAGGAATGCTGTTCATGATGAAAAGCTAAATTGCCTTACTTTCAACACAACTACAAATAGATAAAAGTCAACCTAACTCTCTCAAAATTTTCCTCACAATCTAATACAACCCATCATGAATAATCATCGTGCTTCTACATTCCCCACGAGATGCTACCAATTTTGAGACCTAAGTTCTAACAAAGCAACATCTATTTGTATAGAAAAAAAAATATAAATGTGGATAACTTAGAACAGTCAATATACAGTATAAATCGCTTATAACGAACTTCAGGGGACCATCAAATTTTGCTCATTATAAGCGGTATTCACTGTAACCATTATATTTCTTATAGCGAACAGTTCGTTATATCTGAACATCACATCTACTTCAAAATTTAAACACTTAAATATGTATGTAGTTTTACATATTATTGTACATATTACATATACAAAACAATCAAAAATAGGGGAGGAAAAAACATGAGAAAAATGCTATGTAAATACATATGTCAATAATAAACATGTCGTTTTTTAAAAATTCCCGATATAGTGGAAGGAGATTTCCCCATTTCACTCACGAGACTACTCTCACAATCTCTCGATTCAATTCGAGAAATTATTGCAAATTTTTCCTCAATGGAAAATGACTGATGAGACATCATTAATCGTTAGCAAAACCAAAATGAGTCAAGTGTATGTTTTACAAGACAGTAGATTTTGAAAAGAGGGGAACTCATTCATAGAATTAATGTGCCAACTGTGTAAACACTCACATCCTGTTCACTATAACCAATAGTAGCATAGTTCAAAAATCATTGGATATGTCCCTTATAACCAATGCGTACATTATAAACCTTTGTACATTATAACCGGTTCCTATGTATTTCCCCTATGACATTTCACGTTGCCGAAGAATTTGTACGTTACAACCCGGTTGTTCCTTATAGCCGGTGTCGCTATATACGATTTGTACTGTATATCAGACAAGCACTTCTGGGTATGTGTTGCAGCGGATGGAGGACACAGAGTACACATTGACGAACTTAATCCGTTTCCATGACCCTGTTCGTGATCCGAATCATTTTTTTCCATTGCAATTTTAAAGCGAAAGAACATGTGGTGTTCGTAAACCGATTTGTACGTAAACTGAGACGTTTGTAAACCGAGGTTCCCCCGTAGTTGTTTTGTTCATACGCCTGTTGCCTATATTTGTGCAAAATAGGATTTACTTTGACTAAAAAACAAAAAGTTACGAATTTATGAATAAGATTTCGCTTTTTTTGTGACCACCCTGTATATGGCGAATATCATATATAGGACGTAACATCGCATACATGGCCTTACATAACATTTATCCCCATCCAATAAGACTAAAAACGTCCTGTCCTAAAGTTAGCTCACACTTTTGGGCTAACTTTGGGTCAGAAATTAAAGATAATGTCCAAGCACATCTTAATCAAAGAGTAAAATGGTGGTCACATTTGGAAAGAGAAGGGTTAAATCCATTTGACCTGGTCAGTTTGGCATTGTAGCTAATGAATACTTCCAGAATTTCGAAAGAAACCCATACCAAAAATTGTCTTAAAAGTATCCACATTTTATGGTAACTAAATAAATCGATGATACAAGAAATGAAAGTAATAGCTAGTCTTATCTTAGTTTGTCTTCTCCAAAGAAGCAATAGAAATATCTTGACCAACATTGCAAGTAATTGGAAAATTCCAATAAAAAAAAACATAATGGCATACAACCATTTTTTTATAGAATTTTTACATTGCTTCTACAAAAAATCCTGAAGGCATAAAATGCATGGCCAAAATCAGAAACCAATAGATATTAATCGTCTAGATAACGTACTTGAGCTCTTTTCTACTCTGCACTTTACCTTTTATGGTGCACGTTTTGGACGATAGCTTTTGTGGTTAGCTGTTTACACGTACTTTCAAAAATGCTATTTACAATGTTAGAAAAAAAAACACTTTGGACACTGCGCAATATACAGGGTGAGGTATAATTCAGTTCCTCTCCAATATCTTAAAAATTGCAACATATTGGTAAAACCTGATTTCACAATTGCATCTGAAACAACATGTGAGGAGGCGGTTTGTGCAATTTTTAAATTGTAGCTATTAAAGATATGACAAAAAATGCAATTAGAAACTTCAAGAGCGCCATTAAATTAGTGTAACGTTATTATGCCGTATATGTCATCACATTATTTTAATTTTTTTTTTTTTTTTTGTGGAGGGATGGAGGTCCTGAGTCTTGGGGTGGACCATTTTGGCTATATAAATTTAGGATTAGTATTATGCTTGGCTGAGCCGAGTATTGGCCCAGGTGATATAGAGATTGTATTTTTACCTTAGAAAAATCGCACCTTCAATGCAGAATAATTGCATTTCTAAAACAGAAAATCGCACTTTTAATGCAGAATAATTGCATTTCTAAAACAGAAAAATTGCACTTTTAATGCAGAATAATTGCATTTCTAAAACGTAAAAACCGCACTTTTAATATAAAAAAATTGAATTTCTAGAGAATCTCAGAAAAATCGCACTTTTAATGCAAAAGAATATTGTATTTCTAAAACAGATAAAAATTGCACTTTTAATGCAGAATAATTGCATTTCCAAAACAGAAAAATCGCACCTTTAATTGGAAAAACGTATTTTTGCCTAAGAAAAATCGCACTTTTAACTCAGAAAAATTGCATTTCTAAAACGTAAAAACCGCACTTTTAATATAAAAAATTGAATTTCTAGAGAATCTCAGAAAAATCGTTTTTATTTTGAAAATCGCACTTTTAATGCAAAAGAATATTGTATTTCTAAAACCGAAAAATCGCACTTTTAATACAAAAAATTCCATTTCAAGCGAATCTCAGACAAATCGTGTTTACCTTAAAAATCACACTTTTAATGCAAAACAATTTTGTATTTCTAAAGCAGAAAAATCACACTTTTAATTCAAAAGTGCAATTCTCCTTTTGCATTAATAGTGTGATTTTTATACTTTATAGAAATACAATATTTATATTTTTCCGATTCAGCTTGAAAGTTTTAAAATTTCTTGGATTTAGGGGGAGAAGAAGAAGGGGGGGATCTATCCCCAATACCTCAATAGAAAACGTTCAGTGAGCATGCACGTTTGCTATGCAATTGTGAAATCAGATTTTACCAAGATATTCGGGAGGTATTAAATTATGCATCATCCTGTATTAAGTTGAAGTGTCGCCTGCGATGTTACCACAAAAACACATAGTCTTCAGCGTTAATGAAGATTACAACATAAGCGTGAAAAGCTAACAAGAAATTTACCAATAACCACACAATCAGCAATCGCTAATCTAGTGCAAGTTGCAAAACAAGTAAAATAGCAGACATGACTACCCCGCAACATCATTAAGATGCAAATCAAGACGACCTTAAGTCACAGTACCATCAAAGGATCGTTGAATCAATAAAATAGTACTTCAAAGAGGGGTAGAAGTATTTCCAGAAAAAGTGCTCGTTACGAGCTTATTTACATCTCTAACAAATTCTGCTGGAGGGGAAATTTGGCAGGCGTATCTTTCGTAAATTACACTTTTGGAGTTAGTTGATGGTTGCAGATATTCCTCATGATGGGGTATCAACGAGAATATTTTCTCTTACAAATTGACTCCCCACGTATGTGCTTGCCATTATTGATGAGAGCAATTTCGTGTTTCATGAATGCAGTTAACAAACTTTGTCTCATGCAATTAAGTCAAGTATTCAATCTTATGTTCCCAATTCATTCACTAATTGGATTAAGAACTAGCATTTGGCAATTAAATTGGAAAGCAATATTCGCTTTCCAAATTGCCAAAGGATTGCTTTTCGAATTTCGATGTTTGTTTTCACTGTATAGAGAATATATCTTATTTATCCTAATTAATTTAAATATGCATACGAGCTAACTGCATTAATGCATTAATTAAATTAAGCTGCATGCTTATGGTGTTACACCTTTAAATTTATTCAATAACCACTTGCAGCATTGTTCTAAATCGTGAGATTTCCCCAATTTCGAGATCCACCCTGGTGAAAAAAACAATAGAAACCAATAGAGATTTCTATTGTTATTTGGACACTTTATTGATTTTAATTGTTTTCTATGGTTCATGTATTGACTTCTATTGGTTTCTATTGACTTCTATGGTTTAGCTGTATTGACTGAACAATTGAAACCAATTAAACAACGTTCCAAATAAGAATAGAAAACAATAGAAACCTCTATTGTATTTTTTTTCACCAGGGCAAATTCCAGAAAAGCAAAAAAAGCATGAAAGCATGTTAAATTAAATTGGGCATATGGATTTTATTCCTCTGCCATATGGTATTTTATGTCAACTATATTTTCACATATTTACAAAATGCTATGACAAGAGACAAAAAAGACAGCTTAGATAAAAAGTGAAAGCAATTTGTTGCAAAACAATACCTTAAGTGTCTCAATTAAAAATTACAAATTTAGTGATTTTTCAATTTAACGTTTTATGTGATATTGGAATGACGGTTACGTGTAATGTCAAACAGCCATAGTAGCACAAAAATCAATGTCCAAATAGATTTTACAGACTTGGGCAAATTGTAATCAAATGAGTAGGAGCACTGATTACAAATGCAGTGGAAACACACTCATATGAAATAAGTAATCAAACTTGGGTAAATACGTACTCATGTGCAGAAGTACTGATTACGAGTACCTGTGGAATCATACTCCATAGTATGAGTTGTATCGTAATCAGACTTGGGTGATTTGTATTCATGGATATGAGTACTGATTACGAGTAGGGCAGATTGCAAATGTATAGTTTTGGGAACTCAATGTATTTTAAACATTGTTGGTTTTATTACAAGCAGAAACAATTAAAATTTAAAAAAATCTTAATGAATATGAGAACACAATAAATCCTCTTAATTACCAAAAATCTTAATAATTAAAGGGGAGGGGGAGCCATAAAGTACAGTACATCCGATAACAAAAGGATCATAAGTGGAATTGTAAAAATTAGGACACATTCATATTAGCTTTTAGGATGACCCTCAATTCAAGTTACTCAAATCTAGTAAATGCGACTCAATTACTTGCTTAAAAATACTTCTATTCATACTTTATTTCATTGGTACTCAATTTCAGATTACGTTAATACTTATAAGGGGATTTGTGAGTAGCTACCCATTGTGAGTACATTTTTGTAATCGAGTGCATAGTACACATACGTTTTGAGACAATCTGCATTCAATTACTTTTGTGCATTTTGTGTTCAAATACTCTTTGTACTCAGTACTCGTTAATGAAATCCATTCAATGTACTCAATAACTGTCCAACACTGATGTTCTGTATTCATGTTTAGGAAACTAGAATACTACAATTCACAAGGTCGAGCAATACCCAGCAAGTTGAATTTTAAGATACAGGCTTCTAATCTTGTTGTTATAGTTCATAAAATACTAAGTTAGGTTTATAATTAACTTAGAAAATATGCAGGGTGAATCACAGGAAAGGAACGAGGTTGTGGACAAGCTGCATGCATATAACCTTAGAGGATTGTATAGCTGGCAAATATGGAATCCTTTGATTTGCAGGCAACACTGCTCATTGGCTTTACTCCCATAAACCATATCTACATCTGCAAAAGGAATGTAATGGGCACCTTGAGCACTCAAGCTATTTTCACAACATGAAACTAGATCCTCGGAACAACGACTCATAGCTATGAATTCCTCTGCAGCAACGTCTCCAAAAATTGGTCCAATAAGCACAAGTGTGCCAATCTGTATACTCCATTTTGAGAAATCCTCATGAAGACTTACAGAAAAAAAATAGGCATCTCAACATAAGATCCAGACATAGCAAAGGTTAAAGAGGATTGACAGGAATAACATTCATATCCAAGTTCCCAAGGTTTTTCCCCAAAGTACACAATACACTTCTGTTTGCTAAGCTGTCCCAAAGGTGTGGCCAGATAATTACATCACCACTCATCAGAGAAATTGTCAAATGATGGGCAGACATTAACAACATTTTCCAAAATTTTCAACCAGAACAACATACAATGTTAAAGCAGTTGTCATTCCATTACAATATTTTGACTTGTAGTCGTCAAATCCCCCATTTTGAAAAATGCTCATCAAGAGGTACAGAATTAATAGGCAAATCTCAACAGAAGGTCCAGACATGACTACGGTTAAGGGGATTTGGAAAAAAACAACATTCATAGCGAAGGCCCCAAGGGTTATCCCATAAAGTACAGAATACACTTCTGTTTACTAGGCTGTCCCAAAGGTGTGGCCAGATAATTGCATCACCACACATCAGGGAGAAGGTCAAATGCTGGGCAGATATTTCCAACATTTTCTACCAGAGCAACATAAAATGTTAAAGCATTTGGCATATTCCATTCCAGTATTTTGTTCTGCAGTCATTTCAAGGAAATCTATCTAGAACGTTGTCATGCACAGTTTAGTCTTCCAACAAATTCGTCCTTTAGCATTATAAACTGCAAGAATGGTGCCAGACTATTGATTGTTTCAAAAAGCTCCACATTATCAAACATTGTTTCCACCGCTGTAGATAATGTGTCTAGTCTTTAGGATCAGATGTATTTTTATTGTCTTTTTCAACAAAGTAATCCCTTTGTTCACGCTCATTACCCTTTAAATAGTTGTAAACTTGTCAGACAGGTTTAGACATGTCCAAAAACAGAAAACTCAAAAAAAAAAAATGTTTCATGCAAACTCACACTACTTATTGTACGTATGCATGGATATTTATGAAGAACAATAATGAGCTGCTACTACCTTGTTCAAAATCCATTAATGTTTCTCCATGGAATAGAAACGACCCCAACGGCCATTACACTAACCGCACTTAGGTGGAAAACGTGCACTGTATCAACTTTCAAAAAATCCCATGAAGATAATAAAAATGTTCAGCTTGAAATGTTGAGAAACAACATTTGTCATCAAAGCATTCCATTTTATGAAAGTTCTGGCTCTCTTAGGTGTCGAAGGTGGATTTCATATAGTTTTGATAAAATGGTTTCCATGACAACAAGCAGAGAGATTGCATGACGGGCATTGTGGCACAACTAACCTCAAAAGCTCTGATCCACCCAATGGTGACCAATGCCTTTTTTGGAAACATTTCCACCATGTTATTCGGAAAGTGGGAAAGTAAAAAAAAAACGATGGTCAGATGGGATAAAAAAAACACGATAAACAGTCATGCGTAGCAAGGAAATCGGTTATTGGAGCCATTAGCCTCGTCCTCGGATGGAATTTTCGGATCTGTTTCATTCCATTAACGAACAATTTTGCTAACAGCAGTAATTTAATTATATTAAAGAGGATAAGGACACACGTATATGTACTTCCTGAAGAGTGTCATCTATCCTTACTACATTATTCGGGTCTAATGCACCACTGAAGAATGGAGGTGACATCCACCGTCTTCAACAGCAGTGAAATCTGAGAATGTGGTTAAACAAAAGATAGCCAAAAAAAGCGTGAGCCCATCAATTGTTTATTAAAGCTGTGAAATCATACGTGTCACGAACAATACACTTCAATCAAACCTCTATTATTGGTGAATCAAATCAAAGCGAACTATCGATCTGTATCGTACAACTCAGAATGTAATTTCATTTTTTTCTATATGTTATGACCTGAGAAAAAAAATGCATAAATTGTCACTGGCAGAAAGACTTTTTGGCAATCACATTGGCATAGCTGTCTAATGTCAGATAGCTACTACATATTAAAGTATAATTCACCCAACAACAGAAGGGAAAGAAAGTATAATAATCTCCCTTTTGTGACACATCTTATTGACAGAATGAGAGATTAAATCCAGTAGATTTGCAGGAAAAAAAGTTTTAAGATTCCATGGCTCATGCATGCTTTTATATAAAAAAAAACAAAAAAGTACATAAGCTGTTTTTAAAAATCTCTAAGCTAATATTGAGTAGTTCTTGGAAATGTAAAGCATGAGCCATGGAATCTTAAAACTTTTTTTTCCTGCAAATCTACTGGATTAAATCTCTCATTCGGTCAATAAGATGTGTCACAAACGGGAGATTATTATACTTTTTTTCCTATATTTTTTTATATTTGTCCTATTAACAGGAAATTTAAATTTTTCCGACATGGATATGAAATTCCAGCATATATTAGCGTTAACATGAATTTCAAGCATAATCCCAGACTTTTCGAGGTAAAAAAATTCAGTCATTTCCCAATTTTCAAATCAGCTGAACATCCCCCTGTTGGAGCATTTTGAATGACATATTTTGCTAAATCCCTTCCAAAGATCCTTCCAAAGTTATGAATACAAACAATATATGTATGTATACGTGTCAATTGTCAGTTACTCAAATTAATTCAATGTACTCAATTACTGCCCAACACTGGTCAATTGTCAGTCTACATTTTGCTTAATCAATCAGAAAATAGCCTATATTTGCAAAGTATATTTCCGTGTAGACAATGACAGAACTCAGTTCGAATTAAAGTAAACAAACATCAGGCAACTCAAATATCAAAAATTCAAAGAAGAAAAAAAGGCCCTCAACTCCATAAAACTAAAATAAACCTACATAAGTCAATTTGTACCATTTGCAAAAAAAGCAAATGTCATTACAAGACAGCTGGTACGTGGGGTAATATTACTAGATGTATAAAATATAAACTTACTCCAATCAACGATCTCTTCCAACGCAAACAAGCTAAAAATATTGCATTCACTCACAGCATTGTAGTTTGAAAACCTCAAGCCTCCAACTTGTCAAAACAAAAACAGATAAAAAAAAGCTTTTGTATTCCAGCTTGCTTGTGTCGTGCTCTTTCCAAGCATAAACCTAGTTTAATGAAGCAATCGATAAAACAACCACGTGACAACCACCATACACAGCAACATCTTGCATAACGTGGGCCAGCGGATGATTTCTTTTTATCCGAATTCTTTAAGGACAACCATGCAATATACGATGCAAAGTTTAAAAAACGTGCATGGTCTAATAAACAAGTGAGCCATGTGGAAAAGACACCTGCCAGTCATACAAATAAAACTGCTATTGGATGTTGCTACATACAATGTACACAAAAGCAGTAGAACACTTGCTAACCAACTGTTCAGAATTCAGGTATACTTCTGACAATGAAACTGAAAATGTCAGGAAAGAAAAACAGACAATGAACGAGGGAAGTGTACAGAAGTGTACAGAAGCATACAATACTTGTATATCCCACTTCATGTTTGATCAAATGTTAAGACAGAAGTGTTTCATTGTTGAAAGGAATTTTTTTCAACAATTTGTATTCTAAAAAAACGAACAAATTCTTGATGACTGCATTTCATGAACAGATTTCTGTTAAAAAAGATTTCAAGACAGTCAATGAAAACTTAACCAGTATAGGGTTCTCTCCATAACTAAGTTCAAGAAAGTTTCAGGAAATGCTATTTTCCAAATCCTATAATAATACTGCAACTATTCCAGCCATGGCATTGTTATTACACACAGTAAATGTGCTGGACAAATCCAAGCATATTTCAAGAATTTCAGGGCTCATTTCTTACATTTTTAAGGGTCCATCGCAGAACCGATTACCACAAATTCTGTCAAAAAATTCCAAATTTTTGGCAATGATGTCCACATTTTTCCAGAGAAGTTTTAAAAATAGGGTTATTTATATAGAGTTTGTGCAATATTTTCAAGCACATTTCCAAATGCAGGTGGACAAGCTGAATTTAATAATTTAACTAGAGTATGAAATTATGAATTTTGTCATTCAAAAATAACGTTCTCGTTTTTGGATTTTATGTTTAATTGAGTTTTAAAGGCCAGTGAAATGGGAAATGTACACCAGAAGAAATATGCCTCCAGTCCAAATGTATACTTAAATTTTTAAAACCTCGGAAAAGTCGAGAATTATGCTTAACTTTGTGTTAAACACAAATTTTATGCTGGAAATTCCCTTCGAGGTCAGGAAATTCCAGTTAATCAGAAAAATTTGGGAAAATGTCGTGAAATTGGTAGCGAGGCAGGTGCTAGGAAATTTATAGGATGGGCCTTTGCATGTTAATCCAACAAATTTTTCGGACACTAGTTTTCACAAAAAATTAAGGGCATCTGTGAAATAAGGGGGTGGAGGAGGGGGGTCTGAGTTAAAATGGACACCATGTGGACAGGGGCAGGGAAAGGGGATCAATTTTTGAAAGTATTTCGGGGACGACCTTTTTGAATGGCCCCAAATGTAAGCTGCCCAAAGCAATTATTTAGCAAAGTATTACCTTTATGTATCAAATAGTCACCACAAGAACCGAGTCATATGTCCCACTGACTAACAAGCCTATTAATTTCACACTTGTAGAAGTATCCTAATTGCTGCGTCAGAATAAGTGCAATGACGTGTACTGCGCGTCACAATCCAATGTGAGTCTGCGACCCTTGATCTATTCAACTAAGCAAAAATGCGAACGTCACACTTCTAGAGATCATGACATCTGCAGCATTTCAGCTGTCACATTAGCCATACTTTGTCGACACATAGGCGTGCAACAAGATGACACTCCTCGACAATGATCAACGGACCACCTTGCTCGGTGCAGAAGTTCCAGCATGGAACAGTAGTAGACAGCAAGTATAGTATCCCCAAATTCAGCAAATTCGACCAGTAATGGACTTCCACGGTCAAAAAAGCCTGTCAACATGACAATATGACATTCGTTTGAAATGGTACTTTGATACTAGTCAACGTAAACCAATGAAAGATGATAAAACATGGTGACAGGATAATGGATTTCAAACCCAGTCACTTTGCAGGAAGCCACCAAACAGGCGAAGCCCTTAAGAGTACCATACGGCAAATACCGTATTTGCAGGTCATAGTAGCCGGCTCAAAAGTTCATGTATGCCGTTACATTTCTGTTTCACAGCCGCTGCTGAACTTGTACCCTAATACCGAAATCAAAGACGTAGCTGGCTCAAACGTTCATGTAAGCCGTTACACCGCCAAGTAAGCCGCAGCCGGTAGCCGTTACACTTCCGTTTCTCAGAGGCTGCTGAACTTGTACCCTAATACCGAAAACAAAGACGTAACTGGCTCAAAAGTTCATGTAAGCTGCAACCGGTAGCCGTTAGCCGTTACATTTCCGTTTCACAGCCGCTGCAGAACTTACACCCTAATACCGAAAACAAAGACGTAGCGGGCTCAAACGTTCATGTAAGTCGTTACACCGCCAAGTAAGCCGCAGCCGGTAGCCGTTCCACTTCCGTTTCGCAGCGGTTGCTGAACTTGTACCCTAATACCGAAAACAAAGACGTAACTGGCTCAAAAGTTCATGCAAGCTGCAACCGGTAGCCGTTAGCCGTTACATTTCCGTTTCACAGCCGCTGCAGAACTTACACCCTAATACCGAAAACAAAGACGTATCTGGCTCAAAAGTTCATGTAAGCCGCTATACTGCCAAGTAAGCCGCAGCCGGTAGCCGTTACACTTCCGTTTCGTAGCGGCTGCTGAACTTGTACCCTAATACCGAAAAAAAAGACGTAACTGGCTCAAAAGTTCATGTAAGCTGCAACCGGTAGCCGTTACATTTCCGTTTCACAGCCGCTGCTGAACTTACACCCTAATACCGAAAACAAAGACGTATCTGGCTCAAAAGTTCATGTAAGTCGCTATGCTGCCAAGTAAGCCGCAGCCGGTAGCCGTTACACTTCCGTTTCACAGCCGCTGCTTAACTTTCACTCTAATACCGAAAACAAAGACGTAGCTGGCTCAAAAGTTCATGTAAGCTGCAACCGGTAGCCGTTACACTTCCGTTTCACAGCCGCTGCAGAACTTGCACTCTAATACCGAAAACAAAGATGTAGCCGGCTCAAAAGTTCATGTAAGCCATTACACTGCCAAGTAAGCTGCGGCCAGTAGCCGTTAGCCGTTACACTTCCGTTTCACAGCAGCTGCAGAACTTGCACTCTAATACCGAAAACAAAGACGTAGCCGGCTCAAAAGTTCATATAAGTCATTACACTGCCAAGTAAGCTGCGGCCAGTAGCCGTTAGCCGTTACACTTCCGTTTCACAGCCACTGCAGAACTTGCACTCTATAATACCGAAAACAAAGACGTAGGTGTCTCAGTTCACAAGACAGCTAACTAATTGAAACATAAGATCAAGCCAGATTCGAGTTGGAATAGAATTAACCGGAATAATGCGTTGAAGTGCCCTTAAGTCTTTCAACTTCAAGCTTGGAAATTAGATTATCTTTCGAAACGACTTAGTATTGGAAAGATTATCGATTTTCCCCTCAAATAAAATATTGGCTTTCACATTAACACCTAAGGTAAACCAGCGGTTAGGTAATGAATACAATAAACCGTCTGTTGCTAGCATACAGTAATCACGTGCAGGTCATTACCGAACACAATCAATCCAAAGTATTCGTGAAAGCATGAAGTTTGGCCTCAGTTCATTAGAAAATGTGCGTTGCCACTCCTTCGATGGTGATTAAAACAAGCCATTAAAGCAAATTAGCAAAGCGAAGTCATTAATTGAAATTACCACCTGCTAGTCTGAAAACCGACCACGACAGCTCTTGCTACTACATGGTAAATTTAACACTGACAAAGTGCAGGTGGGAGGCTCGAAGGGAATTAGTGATGCCTATACAAATGGCGTTCTCTATACAAAATCTACCTTAATCCAAACGCTAACAATACATTGGCTTACAACATGTGTTGCCAGTTGCTAATATACATTAACATTTGATGACATCTCAAGCGTTAATGTCATTTTTTTTCATCAAAGCCAATGTCAAGTGATGTTACAGATGATAGTCAACTATAACACCACCAATACTAGTACAGCTAATTGAAAAGATGTGTAACTATACCTGGGTGGAAAAGCTATACATACACTTGTATGACATAAATATTCATGTATGGGCCATATTTCAATTCAATTCCACTAAGTGCCCTACAGTCAGAAATAAATGCCATTTGGTAGGAGGGGTTGTACCCAATTTCAGGAGAATCCTCCCCTAAGTCAGTAGCGACTTAGACATCATTGTTAGATAGAATTTCTGCTAAACCTGGATATTCACCAGGAACCCTGGTGAAAAAAATAGTAGAGATTTCTATTGTTTTCTATTGGTTTTATTGGTTTCAATTGTTTTCTATGGTTTTCTATTGTTCAGTCAATACAGCTAAACCATAGAAAACAATTAAAATCAATAAAGTGGCCAAATAACAATAGAAACTAATAGAAATCTTTATTGGTTTCTATTGTTCTTATTCCATCGTTTTATCGCATGCAAAAAGAAGGACCAATAGTAATCATCCGTCTTGGCACAAAGCTCGGTCAAAGGATTTGGTTGATTATGTTGAATGATTATTTGAGTGATTATGTTGAATTATTATTAATTGAGTGATCATGTTGAATGATTATTAATTGAGTGATCATGTTGAATGATTATTAATTGAGTGATCATGTTGAATGATATTGAGGGAAACAAGTTTTTTGAGTGAAACGCAGCAGTAAGCATTTCACTTTATAGTGGAACCTCGGTTTACGAACGTCTATGTTTACGAACAAATCGGTTTACGAACGCCATTTGTTGTTTCGCTTTACGAACGATGCTTCAGTTTACGAACATATTTCTCTGGACCACCAATCAAAGGTCCGAGTTTCTGCCATGGTTTTACTAGTTCCAGCAGAGCATCTTTGTTACGGATAAGTTTTACTAAATACATGAAACATCTCAAATATGTTATTATAATTTCCAAAGATTCAAATTAAAATGACATTAGTTTCAAGGACATAACCTACATTGCAAAATGCTTAGCTTAAATTCACAGATAGTAGTGGCGTCCATACTGGAACATGTTTATTTAATCTCAATATCGCTTTGAATTGTTAATATTTAAATAAGGTCTCTTGTTGAGGCCAGTTTTGAAAACAATTCGCCCAGTTTACAAATTCATGAGGAAAGAAACCACATCTTGTTGAATTTTTCAGGACAGAAGTCTCTCAAGTTCATGACATCAAAAGCCAAAGAAAAACCATGATAGCAGAAGCACTGCAATTGACAGCACTTGAAGCCGTGAGAAGATTACAACCGAATAAGTGCATGAAACTGTTTTTTTCAGAACAAGAACAATTGAAACCCAGTAAGAATCTATAGATAAGCAACCCAAAGCTTTCCCAACAACATGTAGAATTGATTAATAAAGATACTATTCCAAAGCGTGAAATTCTTTCTGAAGAACACCAGAGATTTCCAGAGGCGAAAAAGGCTGTAAAAATGCAGGTGAAACCTGGGTAAGTAAACATTTCCGCTACTTTGTCATGTGTTTGTGAAGAGTATCTATAACAATACTAAAAATGGTTTGAGGAATACAAGTCCATGGTGTAAATAAAGAGCATTGCAATCAGCAAGACTGTCTTGCACACAACAATGTAGTGGAAGAGCAATACAAAACCAAAGTCCACATTGCATTAAAGGGCTTGTTTGCTGTGCAATAAAAGAACCACTGAAGCATTTTGCTAAGCCAAATTGGATTCGGCACACACACACAAAAAAGCGAGAGTTAAAGCGCAGTCATCCTGCTTTTAAAGTAACTGCTTTGGGAGGAAACGCTTCAGAAGTCGGAAATAAAAGCAAACGATACAGAGGAAAAGAAAAATAAATCCCCGAAGTGATTCCTATTCTTAAGTGCCGGTTATATTCCTCTGAAGGTACAGCACGGCCATGTTTGCAATGTGACTATATTTTTCCTGTGGCTACATCGAACAAAAAAAGTTGTCACAAATAAAAGGACCACATGCCCATTATTTGATTGCTCAGGACAAATATAGCTTCATTGATCAGACAGCTCTTTGAATGTGTTCCACAAGTAACATCTATTTATTGCCAGTGCCGGATTAGCCATATAGCAATACAGCAGAAGAAGCAAATGCTACAGGCCACACGAAAAGTGTGTTTGTAAAACCCAGGTTAATATGCCTGTTTTTTAACGTATGGGTACCTCTATTTTTGGCATAAAACAATGTAATGACTAACTACTTTGAAACAGCAGTGATGATATTTTAAGGATTTCAAGGCCCATGCTTTTAATTTCCAAGAACTCCTCCCATAATCAATTACCACAGTATTTTCCCAAAAAGTCTAAACAAATATCTATAAAATCTGAAGAAATACGAGTATAGCTTTTTTCATATCGGACTTTATCGATTAACAGAAATTTCCCTGGCACAGACAGGAAATTCCAGCATAATCTGGAGTTTAACGCAAATTTAAAGCATAATTCCCTACTTTCCCCATTTAATACAAATCCAACTGTCAACTAGTTATTTTACAAAATGACTGAAAATTTAGCTTGATTATTTATTTGACTTATTGCCTGGTTAGGTTAGGTTATTATTAATCGGATGTCATTATGTGACCAGTCACTTTGTACAATGCCTGTACAATAAACCAGTCATTTTACAAAATGACTGGTTTGACACATTGACTGTAACATATACACGTTTTACAAACATATGATAAAAAGTTTGCCCTCCGGGTTTGTTTCAGCCGCCATTTTGTACATATATGTAAATATTCAAAATTGTACAAGATGGCGGCTGAAACAAACCCGGAGGACAAACTTCTTTTGCATGTTTGTAAAAACGTGTATATACGTATACAATGTACGTCTTGGTGGAGACCCGGCTTTACTTTCCCAAATGTACTTTTTTAGGTAAATTGTATCTTAGAAAGTATACATTTCTAAAGCTACAGTTCATTTCATTCATTGATCGGACAACTCTTTGAACGTGTTCCAGAATAAATATTTAAAAGCAACATCTTATTTCATTAGACTACAATTCCCATGTTAGAAAAGCAATCAATGCTTAAGGGCCTCTCCGAAAGCCCATAGACCCAGGTCAATATTTCTTGTTTATAATGTATGAGTAAATCTTTACTTTCGGTAAAAAGCAATGCAACGGCTAACCGCTGTGTACAGCCATGATGAACTTTTTAAGGATTTCGAGGCCCATGCCATTAATTTTCAAGGACCCCCTCATGACCACTTCCCACAGTAATTTTCCAAAAAATCTATAAAAAAAAAAATATCCATACAATTTAAATACATCTTATATCGAATTTTACCGATTAACAGAAATTTCCCGATACGGTCAAAAACTGTCAGGATATTTTTTTGCATAACACGAATTTTACGCATAATTCCCTACTTTCCTGATGTGACACAAATTCAAGCACATTTCCAAACTTTCCCGAATGCCCTTTGTTTGGTCAATTGTATATTAGAAATACAGCTTGTATAAAAGTGTAGATATTTTGCAACATAGATAAGTAGATTAAGCAATATATTCATTAGATTAGGACAATGATGTAAGGTTCTTTTTTTAGTAAAGTCTACCAACTAGGACGATGAAGACCCAGTACATGACTTCAAACGACTACAAAAGTACCATTATCATGACACTTTGAGATGTCATTTCTTATGCAACAAGTACAATAGAATGTCCCACATAAAACATGAAGGATATTACAAACATCTCCTGTCATCCAACATATAAAAAATAAAAAGTCTTGCTGAGGAAGGGATCAAAGCTTATCATGTTATAAAAACAAGCCTCATAATGCAGTAAACCTAATACAATACTTCATTGATGACTTTGTTCACGTTTTCGTGTTCATCCAGTATTAAAACTGCAACGTAAAGGTATTTTCAACAAGATTCATCTAATGACAGCATGTTCGGTGGGCGGTAATGTGATCGGAATGCAAAATGAGTTCGGCATTTACCCAAAATCAATATTTTGTTTTGCTGCAATATTGTGCAATCCCCAGCAGCGAAAGAATCATGTCTAAACCAACGGCAAGTAGTTCTACAAAACAACAACCACAATTTTCAGTTGCCAAATACATTGTAGTTGAAGGTTCCTCCTGTGGCTTTTGTTGATGTGAACTCCAAGGACCTTACAGCTATGAAAAGGGATTTTAACAGTTATTGAGACAGGAAAAGCTTCGAAAATCTTAGCAAAGGATGAAACTAAAACCCTAAGCTGTTTGACAGATAAACAGAGTTGCTCTCTTGTGTGACTATTAAAGCCATCCCTTTTTAATAAAAGTGTGAATACTACATAAAGCCCGATTAAGATTTAATCCGACGTCAATGTGAATCTGCTATTTTAAAATCCAAAGTTTATACCAATTCACTTCCAATCCCAGATAATAAGTTCACAGTATTTTGAAAGTGCACTCTTGTAAATTATCCTAATCACACTATTTTGGGCTTCAGATTAAACATAATATCAAAGAAGGAGCTACACTGAGTCATAAAAAAGTAGAACCCAATAAACAAAAATCGCAGCAACGTGAAAAATGCTTCGATTTAAATGAAATTTGTCACTGACATAGAACAATAGAGTAGGAACAAAAAATTTGTTCAGGACATGCGACAAATCTCGGATTTTTTCATTTTTCAACAAGACCGTGCTCGAGAAACAGTTGAACTGCTACCACTATAAACGCCACAGTTCATCTTACTCAACCAATGAACACCAAACAGTCCGGACTTGAATCCAGTAGACTACAAAATGTGGGGAGTTCTTCAGGAAAAAGTTCACAAATCGAAAATTATTAATATCGAAGACTTGCAACTACGAATTAAGAAAACTTGGATTGAACTCGGCCAGCGTATAATCGATTCGTCAATCAAAGAATGGCGCGATAGACTCCTGGCTTGTGAAAAGGCCACCGAAGAACATTTCGAACACATTTTATAATTCATATATGTTCCTACACTATTGTTCTATACAAGTACCAAATTTTATTTAAATCGAAGCATTTTTCACGAAGTTGTCATTTTTTTTATTTGGTACTACTTTTTTATGACTTTTTATTAGCATGCAAAAATATATCAGTTTTACTTATTTGCAGAAAATTATTTCACTGCATCTTAATCTCGATTAGAGCTTTTTTCTAATCTCTTAAAACTTTCTTTGAATAAATAAATGTATCTCTATTAGAAGGGGTGAGACCATAAGGAATAGAGAATTTTGCTATCATTATTGCTGAAGATAACATAATTTGCAAAGCAATAAAACTAATAGCGATACTTAACTTCAACTAATAATTTTAGATAGAAGCACAAAGCAGAATTGATGGTTTCTCTCTTATTTGCAACAAAAGGCATATGAAACTAATGTGTAAATGCTTTCAAGATCATAAATTGTCATAGTATTTGCCATCCGAGACATTTGCATACAAACAACAACTAGCGTTCTTTATGGACAATGATTGTCAAAATAATGCACTCAGTAGCTATTGAATGGATCTAATAGTCCCGAGTTAAAATAAGCATCAGACTGAAAGCAGAAACCATAAATAAGACAAAGGAGTTTCTAGCAAAAACAGAAATAATCCTTTCATTATAGCGGGGTTTCCTATTATACTTTCAGGAAATCATTAAATTCAAAATGAATGCAACATCACAAACAATAAGCAGCTAATTCAGATAAAACCCAAGCCATTATTGTGATTTAAAGCAGAAATTTCACTAATAGTAAATGTGGTTACATTTAAGTCTAATAAATATGCCATCAGAGGATCAGACGTAAATTTGATAGAAGATAGGATGTTTTCAGTCACGCTACTCGAGCCCTCAAATTTCTACCAGTGGCACAATTGAGCTCCAGGGGAAGTTCATTATGACATGATCAACAGATTAATAATGTATACATACATTGTAGGTGAACATGACATTTGACATTTCTAAATATCTTAACGAAATAATTAGTGAAAGTGCTTACTCATTTCTTTTGATATACAAAACCTTGGAAGATAATTGGAGAAAAATGCTCTTTGATGAGTATGCATACATAATTCTACACCAATCAATGCATGTCTGAATTAAGAATTCACTTAAATGAAAGCAACATGTTGAATTGTTGAACACTTTCTCTTGACAATTCAATAGAATTCTGTGGCAAACAATAATGGAAAATTATCTGCAAACACTCCTGATTTCAAGTTTAATTTTTTTATGGTGAAAAACTAAAGTTTGCTAATCATTTTTTGATACATATAGGGGTACTCAAACGAACTTTTCACTTAGGCAGTTGGACTATCTGCATCTAGCCCACATATGGTGCACATGCGCAGTAGATTCAAGCAGCTCTGAAAAGGTTCACAAGTTGTCTTTTGTGAAATGGGCACAAATGCAGTTTGCACATTTAGAATGACCCCAATTATCTGATTAGACTGCATACATGTACGAAATGTTGGGGACTGTTTGAGTACCCCTATAAATAAAATAATATGGATGATTAGGGGAATTTAGGGGATCATAAAACAAAATCCGGAATTTTTATATGAATGTTATAAATTACGACACTGCAAATAAAATTGGACAATATTTGTCATTAGTTTTGATGAAAACAACTCAGGGCAGAGTAAGCAATTTCAAAAATGGGACAAAAACAGTCCCAGTACATATTACATTTCGTGACAATAGCCAATTATCCGAGTCACTCTACCGCACCACAAATTAACCTTTCCCATTTTGGTTTGCCCAAAAAAATGCAGAAACATTATCCACATGAGAAATTTGGTTTGAATAAATAGTAAACACAATAACAAATGTGTGCACTCAGTTTGCACAATCCAAGGCTACATTTAACCTGGGTGAAGAGCTATCATCTTTAATTTCCAACTCTGAAATATTGATCAGGTTATAGCTTGAGTTACCGAACAACATAAGCTTTAAAAAGAGAATCATTTCCTCAAGCTGGTAGCAACTATATTCTTAGATTTATTGGTTTTCAACAGATTATGTCACACTGATAACCTCAGAAAAAATGCTTAAAAATATTGCTACCTCTACACAGCTAAATGTGCTTTAGCGAATGATAAAATAGAAATTATGACAAAGAAAGTAATGAAAATGGTAGAGGAAAACATTTTACCAGATTTCAAGGTGTTTATTACTTTACCCAATTAAGGTGTAGTGATAAAAATTTAAAAATTAAAAACTAAAAAAAAATAAAACTGCTTATGATCACAAAATGGATTTCATCGCACATACACATAAACGTATTTTAATGAGGATGAAATCCATTCTATGATCACACGGAATAAATGCCTACCTAGTACACATCTCACGTTTCATGAAACTGAAACAGGGTTTCGCAAATATGTTTGTGATATGTGGATGCCCACCAGATTTTGGCAACCAAGTTTCATGAAACTTTTGCCAAAAAAAAACGTGTTTCCATGAAACATTTCGGTGATCGCTCAAGAGGCGGTGAAGATCAAAGGAAATCAATGAAACATTGTTTCATGGTTATGGCGCTCCTACCAAAGCCTTTCTACTCCACATGTTACAAGCAAATATCGGGGGGAGGGGGGGGGGGATGTTTGGTTTTTTTTTCCCTAGCATAAACGTCGTCTGCAATTAAGTACGTGGAGCAAACTTTGACCAGCAAACAGTTGGTTTTTGTGTGGACAATTACATTTAGACAAACATCAATACAAAAATATGTTAATGAAACAACGTTTCAACAACTTATCTTTTCAGTTTCATGAAACATGTATTGTGTACTAGGCATAACATTTTGCTTTGAAACATATATATGTGAAAAAAGCTGAAGTATGACAGGTCACCAACTTGCTTTAAAAACAACAAAAACACATAAAATATGCTTTTTAGTGGAAATATTTCCAGCATATTCTGAAAGTAGCAATAAAAGGAATAAAATTTCCAAGAATTTATTCAATTTCATGTAAGGATACAAAGTAGGTAACAGGGAAGTACAAGATTCAGTAGGGAAAGTAAAGAGGAAAAATGAGAGGAAATAAAAACAGGTTAAACGAGGAAAGAAACAGAAAGTGAAAAACAAGCTGCTTCTGATTGTCATTTGCTGAATGAATAATAAAAATGGAGGTCTGTATATCAAAGCACTCTCTAACCCTCATGAATGCACCGCCACAGCATCATGGACTCCAGGTTAATTTAAATTGAGCGGTTTGGCAGTTTATGTGTGAGGGCAGAAACATAGGAAGCCATGCACGTTAATGAAGAAGTCCCACGTGAAAAACAGCCATTTTCATAGCTACATTACATGTTTTCTACTTCTCATAGCCATATAAAAAAAGTTTGACCAAGTGGAGTTTGAAAATGAATATAAGCTTTGCTTATAAGGTGACCAGAAACAAGCATAGATCTTATTGTAAAAACAAAAATACAAGATACCACCATTTTCTTCATTATCGGTTTACTCGCAAGCGTATCACAGTTTCTGTACCATAATTCCTAGATTTATTTTCACATTTTCTGTAGTTCGAGGGATGTCCCAGAAACGTAGTCCCGGAGCCGATTGCTGCACTTGTCCCAAAGTGACAAGTTTCTGTATACCATCGTTGTAAAAAATGTTTGGTTAGGTATACAACCAATGACGTACTGTTTTAATAAGCTGATTATCGCTCCTGAAGGACTGTCCACAAAAGATACAGCTTCATGGGCTCGAACAGGTAAAAATCACTTGTCACCAAGTGATTTTTACCTATTCTGAGCCATGAGTGACAATGAGCTCATTAAAACAGTTAGTCACTGGTTGTATACCCAACCACCCTAGTGAAAAAAACAATAGAGATTTCTATTGTTCTCTATTGTTATTTGGAACGTTGTTTTCTATTAGTATCAATAGAAAATTTCTATTGGTTTTATGGGTTTCAATTGTTTTCTATGGTTTTCTTTTGTTTTCTATTGTTCAGTCACTACATCTAAACCATAGAAGTCAATAGCAGCCAATAGAAGTTAATACAGGAACCATAGAAAACAATTAAAATCAATAAAGTGTCCAAATAACAATAGAAATCTCTATTGGTTTCTATTGTTTTTTTCACCAGGGCAAACACTTATTACAACGATGGTATACAGAAACTGGTGTCACGGAGGGACAAGTGCATCAATCAGCTCGGGGACTATGTTGAAAAATAGAGAAAAAGCAGTTTATGAATAAATGCCCTGTGTAACTAATTTTTGGGACATCCATAGAATAATTTCTTGAATTATTTTCAAATTTTACCAAGCTTCATCAATAACCTTCGATCAAAAAGTGATCAACACCATGCTTATTAGTAATGCTTTTTGCTGTGTCGATTTATTAGGAAAATGCAATTATCGGGATGGCCGTGCAACTATTTATCCGAATTGTGAAGAAAATCTGCTGGTAACAACTTTTGGTGACATTTAACACAAGAAACGCAGTTACAAATATTGTAACTTCTGGTGACATTCAGCACAAGAATCGCTGTTCCAAATATTGTTACGACGTTTCATTTAAATGCATTATAAATCTTATGTTGTGCCCATAGACTCCATTAATGCACGACTGGGGACGTTTAAGTTATTAATTTAGCTAACATAGCTAATTTTAATATCGGCTGTAAATGCATGACTTGTCATAACCGTAAATTCAAAAATTTAGCAGATGAATATTTCTGTGCGGATGGAATTAGTTGCGTGCCCATCTCTAAAGTTTCATTATCACGAACAATCGAGCTTTTTAAATTTCATAATAGCATTGATTTTTATCTTAATTTTGCAGAGTTATACCTTTGGATTCCCCATAATAATATTCTTTTAAAGAAGTTGCTTATTTTTAAGTTTACAAATTTAAACAATACCAATTATTATGCAAATATTGGTTAATCATAGAATAAAATGTTTTTCCTATACTTGGGGAATAATAAATGCAAATGATATTTTTGACTTTTCAGTAGTTTTTAAAAATTAAAAAAAGTGCGAGCACATGTCTGAGGTGTTTAAATCTCTCTGACTAATTATTAGACATAATCAAGAATTCAATCCATAAATAAGCTTTTTTCACCAGCCATCTTGCAATATTTTAAAAAAATGGCAGAGATCTTAAACACCTATGATTCACCTAAAAAGCACCACTAATCTAACGTCTTCAAAATGGAATATTCCAAATAAACGTGCAAAAATGCACTATTATAATCTTGACAGGTAATAATATGGCTACCATTTTAGTACACAATTTCCTTCATTTAAAAATGAATTATTTATTAGTACTGAGCATTTATGGACTAGAAGTAGAAATTGCTTATTCGGTTAACAAGAATCTCTCAAGCTTAATTAAGTTGGACGTAGATACATTTATTCGCTAAACAATGAACCAACATTTTCTTAGTAGTTTACATTTTGCAATTCATTTGCTTACTCTTTATAAATTATAAAATGTTTTTAAAACCTCACTTTAAGTTACTAGCATAATCACCTCTACAAACTATTTTCAATGGTAACTTATGATAAATGCTTTTGAAAATAATTGTTCGAGCACTGTTTGAATAGAAAACAACATCAAACCCATCGGTGCCGTAACATTAAAATACCACTTTTTTTTTATAAAAAAACTTACTATTTGATAATAATTACCATCTCAAAATTGTAAGTATTGTATGTATTTTCTCTTTTAAGTATCCCCTACATATTTTAAACCACGATTATATAATTAAACCATGCTCATCTTTGGGAATGCATTTATCCATGTCAAGTACGCATCAATACCCAGTTCCGTAAAGGTTCGCAGTTGTCGTACATTTAGCAAGCTTTCTAAAAATCATGCACAACTAACCGGCTGTTTTTGGCAACCAATGAGAAATTGACATGAAATGAATTCAGGGTGAAATTCAATTGGCTGCAAAACCACCAAATAAATCTCCGAAATAAAATACATAAAAGTATCCTTGAAATCAATATGAGTAGCAATGTTTCCAGCAGCTAAACAGCGATTAAACTTTCTTTTTAACCATGTGGGTTAATAATACTGCACACAGTGCCGTTAAAAAGAAATTTCATTAAATATTCTCGGAGAGAAACACGGCATGCGATAAACCTATTTTTCTATCCAAGAAACTTGCAGTAGCACACGAGGTTAGTGGCCACAGCAAGCAAAGCTTTAAACGCCCAATTAGAATATTTTTTAGAACAGCGATTCTCTTAAAATCGTTTTCGTCTCAAAAAAAATTAAGCATCCGTTTCATTAACGATCTCTTTAACAATCTGTTGATCTCCAAAAACTAAGGAAGGCGGGTGTTCTAAGTTAGGACTTACCTGTCCACTACTCTGTACACTGTCAGGAAGAGGCAGGGGCTTGGCGACTCCAATACGCACAACTCCTTTCGTTGCACCTTTCAGAGCTTGCACGGCCTGGTCGAGACTAGCGTTTTCCAGGTTGATATCGTTGACGAACATTAGGCGATCTCCAGGAATGAGACGGCCATCTTGTTGAGCCACGCCGCCAGGCACCAAACTCCGAATGACGATCACAGTTTCGTTTGGATTCATTGGATCCTGGAACAAAATTACAAAATTCTTGTAACAACAGAAACTGTTTTAAATTCCACTACTAGCAATTAAACATGGACTTCTACAATAGAAATCATTTGTTACTAATGCAGACAAACTGACATTTAACAATATTACATTAACACTACATACTATATTGACATTATTTATCTGTATTGCAAGCAAAAAAATATTAGTATTTTGGTCATCGCTATTCAAAGTCAAAATTAGTCTATCTCTTTCAAAAACCAGTTTACGTAAATTCTAGAAACTGAAGTCAATTATGCTACAAAATTACAATGAAATCCCACCTGATAATCCAAGATGCTGAATCCAAGTCCTCGATCTCCTTTAATTAATTCAATAATTTGTGGCTCACTGGACCACATAGCCAGGCCAGTGAGGGGTTCGAGGGAGCGGGACTTCATCTTGGAAAATGAAGTTTCCAGAGCCGTACTAGATGGTGTCACCGCTAACGAGCCATCCGATTTGGCTTTAAAAAGCCGATCGGTCATTGGTATCAAATTCTGCAGCGATCCACCGTAATTAAGAGTTGCTGCAGCATTCAGAGGACCGGAGCGAGGTATCGTTGATATTTCGTGTGTTGCAGATGGAGAAATTGCACTCAACGAGGAATCCTGTTGTCCTGTAGGCTGAATGCCATCAGCACGACGGGCACATACGATGCGTACGTTAAGAGGAAGATCTTTTAAAATGCTTACTACTTCGACGTGATTCAAACCCAATAATCTGATGCCGTTGACCTAAAAAACAGTTAAAAACATTTTTAGGAAATAGTGATTTATCGGTCGATCTACCGATATGGCGATCATCCATCAAGCTCAAACACCAACCTCCAATAGTTCATCTCCGCCTTGTAATCGAGCATTAACTCCAACAGGTCCATTTGGTAAAATAGAACGGATGTAATGATGAGGTCGGACTTCTCGGCCATCTTCTATATCAACCGTTCCTTCTAAACTGATGCCCAGCTCTCCTTCGGTGAACTTTGCCAACTGGGCAACCTGAAAACACATGCCGCAAAGTGTTACAATTAAAAGGCAAAACAACAACAACACACACTTAAAGTATATTCATAACATGAATAAAAAAATATACGTACAACTATTATATATTCTGGTCCCATTATTAGCGCCCATTTTAATTTAATAGCGCTTTCCACAACAGGTTCAACTTCTGGTGCATCTACAACATAGCAATATTAAGCACATGAGAAAATCTATGAATGCAAGAACCCTAGATAGAGCTAGGATTAAGAATGGCTCACCATAAAGGTCGTCTATCTGTGCCTCTAGTTCCTCTAAATTAATATCAGTGCTCTGACTATTCGTTTCTAAGACTTGGTTAAATGCAGAATCAATTCTATCAGCAACCAGAGGAGGTAGAATTTCTATAGGCTGTGCTGGTGGTGTTAGATCATTGCTGGCCGCTTTAAAAAATAAAAGATAAAACGTTTTACACCTTATAACGAAGTGAAATATATACATATTTTTTTTAATTAAAAAAAGCACATACCAATAGCTTGTTGCAGTTGCTCATACTTTGGTCCTCGAAGGTATCTAATTAGCTGAAGTCGAACGATTTTTCCAGTGTTGCGTAGAACCTCTACCGCTTCATGATTTGTATAACCTTGTAAAGATCGTCCATCAACCTACCGAAATAATGAACATATACTTTTTAAAACGGCAAAAGCACTTAAATTACAAACATGGCAAATTCTTTGCTTTTTTGTTTTATTATTAAAACCGTGGTATTGTTCGGTTGTTAGTGTTGGCCCATTTCTGTACACGAGACACTTCCGCCCCAGGGTGAGGTGTTTTAACATGTAGAGAGCAAGGGGATCTACAGGGACCTTGGTTTAAAGCATGTGTGAGGAACGACCAGCAAGGGGGCCAAATAAGGCCTGTAGAATCATTTGATCTAGCCCTGCCATGGCAACAGCAGACGGCAACGTGGGGGGGGACGGGGGTCCGCGAATCAATAAAACAGGCTCATTTTTATCTGATAAGTTTGTATGATCCCCAAATTATGTTATAAATATCTCAATGGCTCTTGGTTCTCTACGCCTGGTTTAAACTATCATCTAAAATAGCCGCCACTTAGTGAATTTTACCCATCCAAAAAATTCCCTTCAACCTCGACAAGGGAGCGAATCCCGCACCTTAGGATCAAGAAGAAAGCATGGTTATTTTGGAGTTATCTTACAATTCAAGAAATTATAATTTTAACGAGGAAAATTATAAAAAGTTTATTCAGAACAGTTGATTTAACTTAAAAGGGGTCACAACCCTATCCTTTCAATGGGTCGGGCTTGCGGAGATACTCGCAGTTGAATGAGGGAGGTTTAGGTGGGGGTGAGAATTGTTTGGGGAGGCTTGACCGGGTCATGATCACGTCGTTTTTCACTTTGAAATGGTAGATTTTTTTAAAATTAATATACAAGTTTGAAAAATGTCCGTTATTTGTAAACGCTGCCAGCAGGTGGCAGCATGAGATAGGCAAGTTGTGAGTGCAAAAAATCAAATAAAAATTTAATTTAAAAAAGCTTGATGAACCGACTAGGTCTCTAAAGCCGAGTCTCCACCAAGACGTACATGTACGTATAAACATGTTTTAACAAACATATGCAAAAAATGTTTCCTTTCGGGTTTATTTTACAGCTATTAAAGCCATTTAATAGGTGCACAATTTTGATATTTACATATATTTACAAAATGGCGGCTGAAACAAACTCAGAGGGCAAACTTTTTTGCATATATGTGTAAATACTTGTTTATACGTACATGTATGTCTTGGTGGAGAGCCGGCTTAAAATGAAAGAAGAATGACTTACTTCAATGATCTGATCGTTGACTTGAATACGGCCATCTAATTGAGCCGCACTACCCACCGTAATACTTTTTACAAAAATTCCAGAAATCTCGTCAGCTGATGAAAATGTAGAACAAATAAATTAATGCCACATAATATTACAGCTGCTTTGGTAAGTCTAACAATGTAAAACAAGTTTAATTGATAGATCACCTGATCCAGATCCCTTTTCGCAGACATATCCTGCAATTGTGATACCGAGACCCTGCTGTCCTTTGGTCAATTCTACTTCAAATGTTTCTTGGTTGACGGCGGTTTCATCCACTAATGTAACAGTTGTTAAATTGGTCTGCAATGGAATATCAGAAAGTATCTGTGTTAACAGAGAAAAATAGCCCTGGAATAGAATCTCACCAAATGCCTTATTTTATCAATAATTAATTGCATTAATAATTCTAAGGTGACTCACATGAAGTTCAACTTCAGTTTCTTGAGCTAGAGTAGAAGCAGGAGAAGCAGGTTGTTCAAATACAAAATGCTGGCCGTAAACTTCTAAATTAGTGTACAAGGAGGGATCCACAAATCCATTCTGGGCACCTAATAAAGTCATGTGCCTTTCCAGTTCTTCGGGATCTCCAAGAATCCGTGTAGGTACAATAGGAGCACTACTGGTAACATCCTAGAAAACGTAATTATTCAGCATTAAAAGAGTCACAATTATTTTTTCCAGCAGAGATTCTACGATATTAATGAGCCTACCCTGTGAATTTGATAGTCTGGCGAAGAGGGCTCAAAGGGTCGTGCCACAACCAACCGGACATGGCTTCCAGACTGTCGCAGCACTGCCGCCACTTGTTCGGAACCCATACCACGGAGGTTGACATCGCCAATTTGAAGAATGTGATCTCCACTTTGCAAACGACCATCCTAATTTATTGCAGAAATCTTTATTAATGCAGAACTTAATATTTTGAAAAAAGAGACTATGCAAATATTATGAGCTCTTACCTTATCAGCAACTCCTCCAGGCAAAATGGTTTTAACAACCACGCCTGTGCTACGCCCTCCAATAATTCCAAAGCCCAATCCAGTGCCATCATTAATGAGGTCTATCACTTCCACTTGAGCCCACTCTGTATTGAGCTGAAATAATTAATTGAGCAAATTAGTTGTAAAGGTTTTTATTCACGGTATAATCTACAACCACAAAGATTACGAGCAAAACCAATCTCACCACCATATCCGAAGCTTTGGAACTGTCGCTTACAGCCGAAGGGGACCGATCGAGAGAGGCTGTTGGTGACGGTTCCGCCGGTGGAATACCACCTCTGGCAATGACAAGTTCTACCAATCCTCGGGCTTGTTGCAATATACTTATGGCTTGATGATGAGAAATGTTTGTGTCCAGTGGCTGGCCATCGATGGCTAATATTTGGTCACCTTCCTGAAGTCGTCCATCTCTGATAAAGATAGAAAAAAAATAATGAATATGCAAGTCTTACTATTTTCGACAGAAAGCAACAGAAACGTTCATTTCTAATAAATAAATGTGCGGCATTTGTTCCGCTCCAGATGGGAATTCACTATTGGAAATACATATGTATTATTCTGCGGCTTTAATTTACGTAACCCAGAAAAATATTGGAGAATCAATTTGTCTCACATGCATGGCATATAAATAAATTGATTCAATCAGTTTCGCCGTTACTAAATTGAATTCGAGGAATGAGAACAGATTTTGTAGCTTACGGAATATATGGAGTTAAAGACAGATTTCTCTAGACTAAGGATGTCAATTATTAGTCGACCTTTTCTGACATTGCAAAACTATTGCTATAATAAACTACACTAGACAGAGTTTGAACGTATTAATGCTGAACGATTCTTATTATGATTGACAGTTTGTGGCCCATACACAATTTGCTAAACGTCTTGCAGACATGTTATAT